>JAGFBZ010000698.1:0-203461 GCA_018398805.1 Hirundichthys speculiger
TCTTCTAGAAGGTCCAGGTGGATCTGGGTCCAGCTGGTCTTTCAGTGGTCAGACTGACTCTTCTAGAAGGTCCAGGTGGATCTGGGTCCAGCTGGTCTTTCAGTGGTCAGACTGACTCTTCTAGAAGGTCCAGGTGGATCTGGTCCAGCTGGTCTTTCACTGGTCAGACTGACTCTTCTAGAAGGTCCAGGTGGATCTGGGTCCAGCTGGTCTTTCACTGGTCAGACTGACTCTTCTAGAAGGTCCAGGTGGATCTGGGTCCAGCTGGTCTTTCACTGGTCAGACTGACTCTTCTAGAAGGTCCAGGTGGATCTGGGTCCAGCTGGTCTTTCACTGGTCAGAGACTGACTCTTCTAGAAGGTCCAGGTGGATCTGGGTCCAGCTGGTCTTTCACTGGTCAGACTGACTCTTCTAGAAGGTCCAGGTGGATCTGGGTCCAGCTGGTCTTTCACTGGTCAGACTGACTCTTCTAGAAGGTCCAGGAGGATCTGGGTCCAGCTGGTCTTTCAATGGTCAGACTGACTCTTCTAGAAGGTCCAGGTGGATCTGGGTCCAGCTGGTCTTTCACTGGTCAGACTGACTCTTCTAGAAGGTCCAGGTGGATCTGGGTCCAGCTGGTCTTTCACTGGTCAGACTGACTCTTCTAGAAGGTCCAGGTGGATCTGGGTCCAGCTGGTCTTTCACTGGTCAGACTGACTCTTCTAGAAGGTCCAGGTGGATCTGGGTCCAGCTGGTCTTTCAGTGGTCAGACTGACTCTTCTAGAAGGTCCAGGTGGATCTGGGTCCAGCTGGTCTTTCAGTGGTCAGACTGACTCTTCTAGAAGGTCCAGGTGGATCTGGGTCCAGCTGGTCTTTCACTGGTCAGACTGACTCTTCTAGAAGGTCCAGGTGGATCTGGGTCCAGCTGGTCTTTCACTGGTCAGACTGACTCTTCTAGAAGGTCCAGGTGGATCTGGGTCCAGCTGGTCTTTCAGTGGTCAGACTGACTCTTCTAGAAGGTCCAGGTGGATCTGGGTCCAGCTGGTCTTTCAGTGGTCAGACTGACTCTTCTAGAAGGTCCAGGTGGATCTGGGTCCAGCTGGTCTTTCACTGGTCAGACTGACTCTTCTAGAAGGTCCAGGTGGATCTGGGTCCAGCTGGTCTTTCACTGGTCAGACTGACTCTTCTAGAAGGTCCAGGTGGATCTGGGTCCAGCTGGTCTTCACTGGTCAGACTGACTCTTCTAGAAGGTCCAGGTGGATCTGGGTCCAGCTGGTCTTTCACTGGTCAGACTGACTCTTCTAGAAGGTCCAGGTGGATCTGGGTCCAGCTGGTCTTTCACTGGTCAGACTGACTCTTCTAGAAGGTCCAGGTGGATCTGGGTCCAGCTGGTCTTTCACTGGTCAGACTGACTCTTCTAGAAGGTCCAGGTGGATCTGGGTCCAGCTGGTCTTTCACTGGTCAGACTGACTCTTCTAGAAGGTCCAGGTGGATCTGGGTCCAGCTGGTCTTTCAGTGGTCAGACTGACTCTTCTAGAAGGTCCAGGTGGATCTGGGTCCAGCTGGTCTTTCACTGGTCAGACTGACTCTTCTAGAAGGTCCAGGTGGATCTGGGTCCAGCTGGTCTTTCAGTGGTCAGACTGACTCTTCTAGAAGGTCCAGGTGGATCTGGGTCCAGCTGGTCTTTCACTGGTCAGACTGACTCTTCTAGAAGGTCCAGGTGGATCTGGGTCCAGCTGGTCTTTCACTGGTCAGACTGACTCTTCTAGAAGGTCCAGGTGGATCTGGGTCCAGCTGGTCTTTCAGTGGTCAGACTGACTCTTCTTCTAGAAGGTCCAGGTGGATCTGGGTCCAGCTGGTCTTTCAGTGGTCAGACTGACTCTTCTAGAAGGTCCAGGTGGATCTGGGTCCAGCTGGTCTTTCACTGGTCAGACTGACTCTTCTAGAAGGTCCAGGTGGATCTGGGTCCAGCTGGTCTTTCACTGGTCAGACTGACTCTTCTAGAAGGTCCAGGTGGATCTGGGTCCAGCTGGTCTTTCACTGGTCAGACTGACTCTTCTAGAAGGTCCAGGTGGATCTGGGTCCAGCTGGTCTTTCACTGGTCAGACTGACTCTTCTAGAAGGTCCAGGTGGATCTGGGTCCAGCTGGTCTTTCACTGGTCAGACTGACTCTTCTAGAAGGTCCAGGTGGATCTGGGTCCAGCTGGTCTTTCACTGGTCAGACTGACTCTTCTAGAAGGTCCAGGTGGATCTGGGTCCAGCTGGTCTTTCACTGGTCAGACTGACTCTTCTAGAAGGTCCAGGTGGATCTGGGTCCAGCTGGTCTTTCACTGGTCAGACTGACTCTTCTAGAAGGTCCAGGTGGATCTGGGTCCAGCTGGTCTTTCACTGGTCAGACTGACTCTTCTAGAAGGTCCAGGTGGATCTGGGTCCAGCTGGTCTTTCAGTGGTCAGACTGACTCTTCTAGAAGGTCCAGGTGGATCTGGGTCCAGCTGGTCTTTCACTGGTCAGACTGACTCTTCTAGAAGGTCCAGGTGGATCTGGGTCCAGCTGGTCTTTCACTGGTCAGACTGACTCTTCTAGAAGGTCCAGGTGGATCTGGGTCCAGCTGGTCTTTCACTGGTCAGACTGACTCTTCTAGAAGGTCCAGGTGGATCTGGGTCCAGCTGGTCTTTCAGTGGTCAGACTGACTCTTCTAGAAGGTCCAGGTGGATCTGGGTCCAGCTGGTCTTTCAGTGGTCAGACTGACTCTTCTAGAAGGTCCAGGTGGATCTGGGTCCAGCTGGTCTTTCACTGGTCAGACTGACTCTTCTAGAAGGTCCAGGTGGATCTGGGTCCAGCTGGTCTTTCAGTGGGTCAGACTGACTCTTCTAGAAGGTCCAGGTGGATCTGGGTCCAGCTGGTCTTTCACTGGTCAGACTGACTCTTCTAGAAGGTCCAGGTGGATCTGGGTCCAGCTGGTCTTTCAGTGGTCAGACTGACTCTTCTAGAAGGTCCAGGTGGATCTGGGTCCAGCTGGTCTTTCAGTGGTCAGACTGACTCTTCTAGAAGGTCCAGGTGGATCTGGGTCCAGCTGGTCTTTCACTGGTCAGACTGACTCTTCTAGAAGGTCCAGGTGGATCTGGGTCCAGCTGGTCTTTCAATGGTCAGACTGACTCTTCTAGAAGGTCCAGGTGGATCTGGGTCCAGCTGGTCTTTCACTGGTCAGACTGACTCTTCTAGAAGGTCCAGGTGGATCTGGGTCCAGCTGGTCTTTCACTGGTCAGACTGACTCTTCTAGAAGGTCCAGGTGGATCTGGGTCCAGCTGGTCTTTCACTGGTCAGACTGACTCTTCTAGAAGGTCCAGGTGGATCTGGGTCCAGCTGGTCTTTCACTGGTCAGACTGACTCTAGAAGGTCCAGGTGGATCTGGGTCCAGCTGGTCTTTTTACTGGTCAGACTGACTCTTCTAGAAGGTCCAGGAGGATCTGGGTCCAGCTGGTCTTTCACTGGTCAGACTGACTCTTCTAGAAGGTCCAGGTGGATCTGGGTCCAGCTGGTCTTTCACTGGTCAGACTGACTCTTCTAGAAGGTCCAGGTGGATCTGGGTCCAGCTGGTCTTTCACTGGTCAGACTGACTCTTCTAGAAGGTCCAGGTGGATCTGGGTCCAGCTGGTCTTTCACTGGTCAGACTGACTCTTCTAGAAGGTCCAGGTGGATCTGGGTCCAGCTGGTCTTTCAGTGGTCAGACTGACTCTTCTAGAAGGTCCAGGTGGATCTGGGTCCAGCTGGTCTTTCACTGGTCAGACTGACTCTTCTAGAAGGTCCAGGTGGATCTGGGTCCAGCTGGTCTTTCTCAGTGGTCAGACTGACTCTTCTAGAAGGTCCAGGTGGATCTGGGTCCAGCTGGTCTTTCAGTGGTCAGACTGACTCTTCTAGAAGGTCCAGGTGGATCTGGGTCCAGCTGGTCTTTCACTGGTCAGACTGACTCTTCTAGAAGGTCCAGGTGGATCTGGGTCCAGCTGGTCTTTCACTGGTCAGACTGACTCTTCTAGAAGGTCCAGGTGGATCTGGGTCCAGCTGGTCTTTCACTGGTCAGACTGACTCTTCTAGAAGGTCCAGGTGGATCTGGGTCCAGCTGGTCTTTCACTGGTCAGACTGACTCTTCTAGAAGGTCCAGGTGGATCTGGGTCCAGCTGGTCTTTCACTGGTCAGACTGACTCTTCTAGAAGGTCCAGGTGGATCTGGGTCCAGCTGGTCTTTCACTGGTCAGACTGACTCTTCTAGAAGGTCCAGGTGGATCTGGGTCCAGCTGGTCTTTCACTGGTCAGACTGACTCTTCTAGAAGGTCCAGGTGGATCTGGGTCCAGCTGGTCTTTCAGTGGTCAGACTGACTCTTCTAGAAGGTCCAGGTGGATCTGGGTCCAGCTGGTCTTTCAGTGGTCAGACTGACTCTTCTAGAAGGTCCAGGTGGATCTGGGTCCAGCTGGTCTTTCAGTGGTCAGACTGACTCTTCTAGAAGGTCCAGGTGGATCTGGGTCCAGCTGGTCTTTCAGTGGTCAGACTGACTCTTCTAGAAGGTCCAGGTGGATCTGGGTCCAGCTGGTCTTTCACTGGTCAGACTGACTCTTCTAGAAGGTCCAGGTGGATCTGGGTCCAGCTGGTCTTTCACTGGTCAGACTGACTCTTCTAGAAGGTCCAGGTGGATCTGGGTCCAGCTGGTCTTTCAGTGGTCAGACTGACTCTTCTAGAAGGTCCAGGTGGATCTGGGTCCAGCTGGTCTTTCAGTGGTCAGACTGACTCTTCTAGAAGGTCCAGGTGGATCTGGGTCCAGCTGGTCTTTCAGTGGTCAGACTGACTCTTCTAGAAGGTCCAGGTGGATCTGGGTCCAGCTGGTCTTTCACTGGTCAGACTGACTCTTCTAGAAGGTCCAGGTGGATCTGGGTCCAGCTGGTCTTTCAGTGGTCAGACTGACTCTTCTAGAAGGTCCAGGTGGATCTGGGTCCAGCTGGTCTTTCAGTGGTCAGACTGACTCTTCTAGAAGGTCCAGGTGGATCTGGGTCCAGCTGGTCTTTCACTGGTCAGACTGACTCTTCTAGAAGGTCCAGGTGGATCTGGGTCCAGCTGGTCTTTCAGTGGTCAGACTGACTCTTCTAGAAGGTCCAGGTGGATCTGGGTCCAGCTGGTCTTTCACTGGTCAGACTGACTCTTCTAGAAGGTCCAGGTGGATCTGGGTCCAGCTGGTCTTTCAGTGGTCAGACTGACTCTTCTAGAAGGTCCAGGTGGATCTGGGTCCAGCTGGTCTTTCACTGGTCAGACTGACTCTTCTAGAAGGTCCAGGTGGATCTGGGTCCAGCTGGTCTTTCACTGGTCAGACTGACTCTTCTAGAAGGTCCAGGTGGATCTGGGTCCAGCTGGTCTTTCAGTGGTCAGACTGACTCTTCTAGAAGGTCCAGGTGGATCTGGGTCCAGCTGGTCTTTCACTGGTCAGACTGACTCTTCTAGAAGGTCCAGGTGGATCTGGGTCCAGCTGGTCTTTCACTGGTCAGACTGACTCTTCTAGAAGGTCCAGGTGGATCTGGGTCCAGCTGGTCTTTCAGCTGGTCAGACTGACTCTTCTAGAAGGTCCAGGTGGATCTGGGTCCAGCTGGTCTTTCACTGGTCAGACTGACTCTTCTAGAAGGTCCAGGTGGATCTGGGTCCAGCTGGTCTTTCACTGGTCAGACTGACTCTTCTAGAAGGTCCAGGTGGATCTGGGTCCAGCTGGTCTTTCACTGGTCAGACTGACTCTTCTAGAAGGTCCAGGTGGATCTGGGTCCAGCTGGTCTTTCACTGGTCAGACTGACTCTTCTAGAAGGTCCAGGTGGATCTGGGTCCAGCTGGTCTTTCACTGGTCAGACTGACTCTTCTAGAAGGTCCAGGTGGATCTGGGTCCAGCTGGTCTTTCACTGGTCAGACTGACTCTTCTAGAAGGTCCAGGTGGATCTGGGTCCAGCTGGTCTTTCACTGGTCAGACTGACTCTTCTAGAAGGTCCAGGTGGATCTGGGTCCAGCTGGTCTTTCACTGGTCAGACTGACTCTTCTAGAAGGTCCAGGTGGATCTGGGTCCAGCTGGTCTTTCACTGGTCAGACTGACTCTAGAAGGTCCAGGTGGATCTGGGTCCAGCTGGTCTTTCACTGGTCAGACTGACTCTTCTAGAAGGTCCAGGTGGATCTGGGTCCAGCTGGTCTTTCACTGGTCAGACTGACTCTTCTAGAAGGTCCAGGTGGATCTGGGTCCAGCTGGTCTTTCACTGGTCAGACTGACTCTTCTAGAAGGTCCAGGTGGATCTGGGTCCAGCTGGTCTTTCACTGGTCAGACTGACTCTTCTAGAAGGTCCAGGTGGATCTGGGTCCAGCTGGTCTTTCACTGGTCAGACTGACTCTTCTAGAAGGTCCAGGTGGATCTGGGTCCAGCTGGTCTTTCACTGGTCAGACTGACTCTTCTAGAAGGTCCAGGTGGATCTGGGTCCAGCTGGTCTTTCACTGGTCAGACTGACTCTTCTAGAAGGTCCAGGTGGATCTGGGTCCAGCTGGTCTTTCACTGGTCAGACTGACTCTTCTAGAAGGTCCAGGTGGATCTGGGTCCAGCTGGTCTTTCACTGGTCAGACTGACTCTTCTAGAAGGTCCAGGTGGATCTGGGTCCAGCTGGTCTTTCACTGGTCAGACTGACTCTTCTAGAAGGTCCAGGTGGATCTGGGTCCAGCTGGTCTTTCACTGGTCAGACTGACTCTTCTAGAAGGTCCAGGTGGATCTGGGTCCAGCTGGTCTTTCACTGGTCAGACTGACTCTTCTAGAAGGTCCAGGTGGATCTGGGTCCAGCTGGTCTTTCACTGGTCAGACTGACTCTTCTAGAAGGTCCAGGTGGATCTGGGTCCAGCTGGTCTTTCACTGGTCAGACTGACTCTTCTAGAAGGTCCAGGTGGATCTGGGTCCAGCTGGTCTTTCACTGGTCAGACTGACTCTTCTAGAAGGTCTGATCTGGTCTACTACATAGATGGATCTACTTCAGTTGTTAGTGATGAGTGGGTGGGTTAGGGTTAGGTGACGGACAGCTGCTTGTGTTGTAGAAGCTCCTCTATTGGTTCCTGGACTAGAAAGGAGACACAGAAGCTCTTAGACTATAATTTACATGTTAATTGAACTGTGACGTTGATTTGAGGTCGTTTCACCCTACAATGAAACATTTTCATAAAGTTGGCAGGTTCAGGTTGTTCTGGAAGTTCTGGCAGCAACACCTGCCCTCTGACATCACTCTGACATCACAGTAAAGAACTTACATTTCTGTTTTGTCCTCTGCCTTGTTGTTCTTCCCTGTTTTTCCTCCCATCCTCTTCGTCGCTGGTTGTCCTTTCCTCTTCCTCTTCTCATCAGGTGTTGCTCCTTTCTGTGATGTCATCACATCATCAGCGTTCTTTGTGCTGCCAAGTCTTGTTTCAACAGAAACATGCATCTTGTTGTTCTTTACCTCTGCTGTTGCCATGGTGATATTCAGATGTTTCGCAGTCTTCTTCTTCTTTTCTTCTGCAGGTGCTTCTTCATGAGACATCACCTCCTCAACACCCCCACCCCTCCTCTTCTTCTTCTTCTTGGTGTGGCTGGTTTCTGGGGTAACCAGTGAGCCTTGGTCACCATTGATGGCAGCATCTGCCTCATTCACTCCTTTCTTGTGTTTTCTCTCCTTTCTCTTGTCATTTCCACAGGTTTCTATGACAACGTGTTCCTCCCCCTTCAGCTTCTTCTTCCTGATCCTCTCTTCATCCGCAGCGAAAGCAACACCAACCTCCTCGTCCTCTGTGCTCCTCTTCTTCCTTGTAGTTTTTATCAGTGCTTCAGGAGGAGGAGGCTCGGCCTCCTCTGTCCTCCTCTTTTTCTTCTTCTTCTTCACCTCAGGGGTGTCAATGTCAACAGGAAGTAGAGGCTCCTCTCGACTAGCTGACTTCCTGTTCTTCCTCTTTTCAAAAGATGGAGTCCCAGGAGTCTCCATGGTAACAGAGAGGTGATGAGGCACAGATGGAGGAGCCCTCAAACAGCTGTAAGAGAAGAAGCAGGCAGTTCAGATGGAAGTCTGCAGGAGGTTGAAGAAGACTTGTTGGATGAAGACTAAGAACTGATGATGAACTGAACTGAGTATCAAAAATGAATCTACCTAAACTGGATACCCTGAATTTCCACCTCTGTAACCCTAACACCACCCCCACCCTCTGACACCACCCCCCCCCCCTGACCCCCCACCCCCTGACACCACCCCCCCCCCACCCCTGACACCACACCCCCCCACCTCTGACACCACCCCCCACCTCTGACACCACCCCCCCCACCCTGACACCCCATCCACCTCTGACACCACCCCCCACACCTGATACCACCCCCCACCCCTGACACCCCCCCACACCTGACACCACCCACCACCTCACAACCACCCCCCACACTGACACCACCCCCGACACCACCCTCCACCACACCAACCACCCCCCACCCACCCCCACCACCCCCCCAACCCTCTCCACCACCCCCCCCACCCTGACCACCCACCCGACCACCCCCAACCCCCACCCCCCCCTGACACCACCCCCACCACCCCCAACCCCTGACACCACCCCCACCCTGACACCCCCCCCCTGACCCCCCCACCCCCCCCACCACCACCACCCACCACCCCCACCACCTGACACCACCCCCCCACCCTCCCACCACCTGACACCACCCCACCCCACCCCACCTCTGACACCACCCCCCACACCCCCCCCCCACCTCTTACACCACCCCCACCTCCACCCCACCCCCACCCACCCCCCCCACCACACCACCCCCCACCCCACACACCCCACCTCCTGACACCACCCCCCACCACCACCCTCCACCCCTGACCACCACCCCCCCACCCCCCACCCCCCACCCCCACCCTTACCACCACCCTGACACCACCCCACCCACCACCCCCCCCCCTGACACCACCACCACACCCCCACCCCCACCCTGACACCACCACCTCTGACACCACCACCCCCCCCCACCCCCTGACACCCCCCCCCCCACCACCTCCCCCACCCTGACACCACCCCCACCCCCACCCCCACCCCCACCTCCACCACCACCCCCCACCTTGACACCCCCCCACCTCACCCCCACCCCTTGACACCCCCCCAACCCCCCCACCCCTGACACCACCATCCACCCCTGACACCAACCCCCCCGACACCACCCACCCCACCACCTCCCCACCATCCCACCCCTGACACCACCCCCCACCCCTTACACCACCCCCACCACCCACCCACACCTGACACCACCCCCCCCCCACCACCCCCATCCACCTCTGACACCACCAACCCACCCCTCCCACCCTGACACCACCCCCCACCTCTGACACCACCCCCCCCAACCCTGACACCACCATCCACCTCTGACACCCCACCCCCCACACCCTGACACCCCCCCCCCTGACACCCCAACCACTCTGACACCACCCCCCACCTCTGACACCACCACCCCCACCTCTGACACCACCCCCCCCCTGACACCACCACCCACCCCCACCCCACCACCCCCTACCACCCCCCCACCACCCCACACCCACCTCTGACACCACCACCCCCACCTCTGACACCACCCCCCACCTCTGACACCACCCCCATCCACCTCTGCACCACCAACCCCCCCCCACCATCCACACCCTGACACCACCCTCCACCTCTGACACCAACCATCCACCTCTGACACCACACCCCCCCCCACCACCTCTGACACCACCATCCCACCTCTGACACCCCCACCCCAACCCTACACCACCCACAACACCCCACCAACCCCCCCCTCCACCCACCACCGACACCACCCCCCACCCTGACACCACCATCCACCTCTGACACCACCCCCCCCACCTGACACAACACCCACCCACCCACCTCCACCACCACACCCCCCACCTTACACCACCACCCACCCCTGACACCTCATGACCCACCCCCCCCAACCCTCTGACCCCACCCCACCTCTGACACCCCCCCCCCTCTGACACCACCCCCCCACCCCTCCACACACCCTCCCACCCTGCCACCACCCCCCCCCCTGACACCACCCCCACCCCACCCCCTGACCCACCATCCCACCTCTGACACCACCCCCCACCTCTGACACCACCCCCACCTGACCCCTGACCCACACACCCACCCCCACCCTGACACCACCCCCCCACCCCTGACACCACCCCACCACCACCCCCTGACACCACCACTCTGACACCACCCCCCACCACACCACCCCACCCCTGACCCACCCCCCACCCCTGACACCCACCACCACCACCCCTGACCACCCCACCACCCACCACCACCACCCCCCACCCCCCTGACACCACCATCCACCTTTGACACACCCCCCGAAGTCTGAACTAAGGTCACAGAAAATAAGCAGTCTCAGAGCCCAGTATGACCAGTCCACCAGAATCCTGACCCGTTCATTCACTGCCCAACAACGTGCTCATGAATGTTCCCTTAGAGTTGTTTGGATTTTGGGTCAGAACAAAAAACCATTCACTGATGGAGAGATTGTTAAGGAGTGCATGAGTGCAGTCGCTGAAACCTTACTTGAGGGAAAACAAAAAGAAGAGCTTTGTGACAAAATAAAGCAAATACCCATATCAGCATCATCAGCCACAAAGAAATGTAAAGTACTGACCCAGGATGTGCTGGCCCAGCTGGATGAAGCCATTCATAAGGCACCATGTGTAGGCTTAGCTGTAGATGAGTCCACTGGTGTGTCTGACAATGCTCAGCTGTTAGTTTAAAAAATATTTCATTTTTAAATTCAAATCTGTCTGGTTTAATGTTAAAGGTGGGGTAGGTGTTCTTTTTTTGCAGCACTTTTTACAATATTGCCTGAAAACCTTTTCACATTCCCATTGCACCCACTGATATAAAATGTTTGCAAAAAAAAAACGAAACGTTTTGGTCCAGTCTAGAGGGTATAATCAGAGAATAACTCTGACCAATCAATGTACTGATCATCTTTACATTTATTGGCTGCCTAATACGTCCATCAAATATCAGTGCACTCCCACCCACCCCTCCCTCCCTCCCTGCGGTTCATGTAGTCATGAATCGTGTGAAGGTGTGGTTTCGAGGGGTGAGCTGAAGAGGAGGAGGCGGAGCCTTTGGGAGGAGGGAGGGAGTGTATATTTTCAGAATCTCACTTGAGTTGGATTGCTGGAACTGTTTTTTCAAAGAACACCTAACCCACCTTTAAGTGACAATAAATACTGTCAAAATGTTTTTGAATTGTACTTTCTTTATTTGATCAGATGTTGATTACATGCAGATGTTGATACAACTACTAGGCTACTTCAGTATATATCACACAAATCATAACGTTATGACATTATGGTGTTCTGGACCTTTGCTTTAGGAAATTTTCTCCAACTGGACCTCTTTGAATTTTAGTTGAATACCTCTGCTCTATAACATAGGCTATAAGTGTTAGCAGTTGCTACCAATAGCATCTGTATCCACAAAGAAAATAACGACGTGGATTTATTGTTGTTTACATAACGTAGCCTATGTAGCAACTGAACCGGGTAGAAGAAGACAACTTTAGGTAAGAAAAATACCTTTTATTCAATGCTAGACAACTTTTAAAATGAGCAACTATGGGCTGTATTGTCTCGGTTCGGTTCGTGGTCGGAAACTAAAGACTCGGGTCGGGTCGGTTCCGGGTCCAAATATTGCGGGTCCATTCGGGTTCGGACTCCCGAACTTATGATAATAGCTCGGGTCAGTTTCGGGTCGAATTTTCACGGGTCCATTCAGGGTCATGTCCATGAAAGTGGACCCGTGAAGACCTCTAAACTACAGCAATTGCGCATTTTTTTAAATATTAAAACTTATTTAATGTTTATATTTTTATATTTATTATTATGTAATAATAATAAAATAATAATATTATATTAAGATTATAATATTATATAAATTATATACAATATATAATAAATATAATATTATTTAATAATACTATTATTATTATTATTATTATTATAATATGATTTTTATATTTCAATAATTGAAATATAAAAATCGCAATACTTGGTAAAATCGGAATGCAATACTTGTTTAATCAGAATCGCAATATAAATTAAATCGGGACCCAAAAATCGTAGGAGAATCGAATCGGCACAAAAGCGTATCGTCTCAGCCCTGGGTGGAGGGTAGTGCTAGTTTCATTGAAGGTTAGTTCTAGTTTGGTTGGAGGTTAGCTGGAGATTAAGTTATAGGTTAGGTGGAAGTTAGTTATAGGTTAGGTGGAGGTTAGTTATAGGTTAGGTGGAGGTCAGTTATAGGTTAGGTGGAGGTTAGCTGGAGATTAGTTATAGGTTAGGTGGAGGTTAGCTGGAGATTAGTTATAGGTTAGGTGGAGGTTAGTTATAGGTTAGGTGGAGGTTAGGTAGAGGTTAGTTATAGGTTAGGTGGAGGTTAGTTATAGGTTAGGTGGAGGTTAGCTGGAGGTTAGTTATAGGTTAGGTGGAGGTTAGTTATAGGTTAGGTGGAGGTTAGGTGGAGGTTAGGTGGAGGTTAGTTATAGGTTAGGTGGAGGTGAGCTGGAGGTTAGTTATAGGTTAGGTGGAGGTTAAGTAAACCCAGCTGCTGGTAAACTCAGAGCCTGACTGACTGAATGTGTAATAGTCCAGATCTGAAAAAGCTCCATTAGTTCTTCCTGTGGCTGATATCAATAAACTGACTTCTGACTAAACTGGTTTGAATTCTCAGAGATATCCCAATATAAAACTGGAACATCATTCCTGAATGGTGGAACACTGCAGGAGACAGGAACACTGACAGCTGAAGGAGCTTCGTGGAGGCTGATGGTCCAACATCTACTGATGGGAGGAAAGAACCAGTCTACCCAGTAGATGACTGTTAACCAGCAACAGAACATCAGAAACCAGAAACTGTCTTCATTCTATATTTGTTGATGACATTAAAGCTGCTCATTTAAATCCATTAGACCTGTTATCCAGTTAATAAGTTTTAATGAAGAAGTTTAAATCAACTTAGACTCTAAATGAACATTCAATAAAAACTTTACTTTCCTCTTTTTGACTGATATTAACTTATTTCACTGCTGTTAACTTTATTTAACATTTAAACCAAAACCAGAAACAGAGTTTAAACCATCTAAAGCAGGGGTGTGCAAACTATGGTACCGGTACCACCAGTAGGACGCGAGTGCTCTCTGGTGGTACGTGGGGGAATGTCATGACTTTTCACATTTTTTCCACATTTTCACTTTTTTTTTAAATTGGAAACATACATTGCATTATAAATACAACATTTCAAACGAAATTCAGGTAACAATAAATAACCACAATAAGGAATAAACATCTCTCCTGTGTGTAAAGATAATTGAGAAGGCATATATGGCTATATTTTAAAGTTGGTCATCATGGTGGTACTCAGAGAGCTGAACAGTTTCTCAGGAGGTACGCAGGATTAAAAGTTTGAGAACCACTGCTCTAAACTGTATCTGACAATAAAAACGTCCTCAAACCAAAGCCAGGCTGCACATTAAAGTGATCGGGAGCTTTCCCGGCCCAAACCATCGATGTGGACCACGGGGACAACTAATTTTAACTATTTTTTTTGTCACTTCTTTCGTCTTATTCTTGCATTAATATCAATTAAGTTGCAACCGCCCGTTGCATCATAGTGGATTAAATAGGTCCACAGCCCCTTCCTAGAAAATCTGTGGTTCTACTACCATGTAAGCAGCATAATTCCCCCCCGACCCCTCCCACGTGTTTCAGGTGGTTTGGCTCAAGGCTCGTCTTTACTCTAAATCACACTGGCGGGAAACAGAAAGAGGCTGGGCGGAACGGAGAGGGCTAAAATAAAAAAAAAAGAAAGGAGGCGGCGGCCAAATGTGCCAAATTAACTGACATCTTCTCAAGACAAGCTGGTAGGTTACTGAAAGAGAGATGGATAATTGGCCTGGTTGTGAATTTTGTCATATAACGTGGCGAGCGTTTGCAACTGTCACAACTGTCAACTTAAAAATGTCACAATGTAGGTATAGGATTATCTATGCTTAAAGTGCATTCATATTTCCATAGAAGAACCGAAAACTTGTTGCTTTAAATGCCAGTTAACCATTTTGATGAACAGAGTTGTTGTAGTTGTTTATTTGTAGCCTGCCTGTATTAGCACCAACGCGCACAGGTTAACGCAATTAGACATATTAAACAGGTTGTGTAACAGGCTATTTGTTAGGGTATTAAATGCATGTCAAACGTGCTATTTAGGCTGCATTATTTAGAAGTGCTGTATACCAATATTGCGCTTGGTTCGTGGGCGTGGGGGCAGGTGTTATTAAAAAAATTATTCTTAATAATAATAGGCCTAATAATAAAATAGGCTACTCGAGAGTGTGCACGTTCTACATGCCTTAGCTTCTCTGCAACTGTAGCCTGTTTCGTCTCGCCGTTATATCTGCATTTCCACAGGCGCGCAAACATGAATAACTCAATGTTAACTGTCTTTTTCATGGTTCTGTAGCATCAGCGCAGGATGCCAGAACCACTGATGATCCAGATGAGGGCAGGACTGCTGAAGGGCCAGGTAGAGGAAGACAGTTAGTCAAGATAGACGTTTAGGATGTAAAATATGGCATAGTCTACAGAAGAAAACCATGATATGTGTAGATTAAATAGTGCAGATAATTTGACAAAATCATAATTAAATATGCAAACAAATTAATAAGTGAATGAAAGGATAGGCTAGATCAGGGGTCTTCAACCTTTTTTAGCCCAGGGACCCCTTGGATGAGAGAAAAACAGAGCAGGGACCCCTGCTTGTAATTCTTATTTTTTCCCCTTTTTTTTTTAATGTGTCACATTTTAAGCCTGGCTTATAATAACTTTTAGATGAATTTTATTCTGCTTATTTCACCTTATTAACCAATTCCTGACTGGGTTATTACCTTACATGTGTTTATGGTTGATAAAACTTTCATGCATATCATTATTATCATTATTATTATTATTATTATTAGTTGGTATGAGACATTATTTTCTATTATTGTTATTTTCCAACAATGAATATATAATATATATATATATATATACATATATATATATATATATATATATATATAGATATGTATAGATATATATATATATATATACATATATATATATATATATATCTATATATATATATATATATATATATATATATATATTTTTTTTTTTTTTTTTTTTTTTTTTTAACTTTCAAATTATTTTGGTTAAAATTGCTTTTATTTCTTTTTAAGTTGGAGGACCCCCTGCAGTACCTCCGCGGCCCCCCTAGGGGTCGCGGACCCCCGGTTGAAGACCACTGGGCTAGATAAATACATAAAGTGTGTTTTTCAGCAACATAAAGAACCCCCTAAATGAAATGTTTGTGTAGCCTCAGAAGATCAGGTGCCTGAAGGCGAATGCAGTCATGGAGAGGCCAGGACCACAGAGGAAACAGGTAGCAGGATTTAAATGAACTAATCGTTGAAAATGCATCAAAATAAGACCAAATGAAATAGGTAACCACTGTTTAATCAATAATTGTCTATGTAACCCACATTACTTTTTAATAGTTATTATAGGCCTATGAAGTCAGATGCTAAGAGGGAGGTGCGCACACTGTTATCAACTCAATATTAAATATCTTTTTTATTGTTATGGAATGTTTTCTAGCGTCGAAGCAGCAGACCATTTCCACTACTGATGATCCAGACGAGGGCAGGACTGCTGAAGGGCCAGGTAGAGGAAGAGAGTTAGTCAAGATAGACGTTTATGATGTAAAATATGGCATACAGAAGAACAACAGAAGTTATGTAAAGGAACTTTGATTTGTGAAAGGACTTCTTTATCATTATCTTTATTTTATTTGAATTTCAATTATACATTGTTAAAGGGGCGTGAATAATTGTATGCCATAATCTAAATAAAATAAAAGGCATTGTGAGAGAATTGTTTTTTGTTTTATTGTTTGTTTGATGTTTTGTTCTTTTTCTATGTACTCAAATTTGGCCTCCGTATCAGAGTGGCCTGAATTTGAATTAAATTCCCGGACTGAGAAAAGGGCCCACTCCGGCCCTGCCTCAAACCCTACAACATCCATATTTTAACAATCACCATGAATTAAATCTAATATAAATAAAGCAGCTGTAGTCTCTGGAAGCTGAAACCATGGCTGGAGAAACTCCAGGAGGTCCTCTGGTGTCAGGACGATCTTCTACAGCTGCTTCATCTAAAATCTAGTTTAAACTCATGTCACAACATCGAGTTTGAAAAATCTAACAACTTCATGAAGTGTTAACTGAAGATGGTAATGGGCATGATGAAGGACGACAAGAACACAACCACTGAAGTTCATCAATAACTGGTCATTCAACATATTTCTGATCAGAGCCTCTGAAGACATCGGAGCAGCAGGTTCTGGTTCTGGTCCAGGCTCGCTGCTCAGAATAAATCTCCAGGATCAATGTCAGATCCTGGATCAATTCCTGTTCATGGATTAGGGCTACAAGCCGAAGAAACATCTAGAAATACCTGGACTCACCACGAAGTACCTGGAAACTCCTGGACGGCAGAAGACTTTGATCCTCACCGTCTTTCGCTCGTCAAGAGAAACACGCGGGTTGGAAAACGGTTGTTTACTTCCTGTGTGGCAGCAGCGCATGCGCGGCGAGGCATGGCACGTCACAGAGGTGCTGGGAGACGGAGGTGTCACTCTGATGGAGATTCAGGATCTCATTAATAGTGATGGGTCCAGCAACACCGATGCGTCGGTGCGCGCGTCGAGCTCAGAGATCAACACCCGTGTCGGTACGTGTCGGTGCGCGTTTCGCCTTAAGAAAGTCACGTGACCGATACAGGTACTGTATCGAACTGACAGTGACGCGCCAAACTGTGTTTATAAGGAAGCGCATCTGTCGACGGGACGCACTGCCAAAAGAATCTCAGATCTTTTGTCACATGTCAATATCAGCAATAATTCTGGACCAGCCTCAAGCTAAAAGAAAGGTTTCCAGCGTATGGCACAATTTCGATCTCATATCGGAAAATAAGGTATTTGTTTTAATTTTCTTGTTTCATCCTGTTCCTCTCAAAGTTCCCACTTGATCTATCTGAATACAAATTCATTCCAAAGTGACCCTTAGTTCACTATTCATATTATTTTCTGCAGGTTAAATGTTGAATTTGCTCGACAGAGTTTTCATATTTGAACAGGTCCACCTCCTCAATGCTGAAACATTATAGGGCCAGGCATGAAAATCAAGTCCCAGATACACCCAGTCTACAACTTATTCACAGTTCCTTTATTGATAATTAACTACTATGAATTTATTCTTTACTTATTTTTAACCATTAAGCTTCCAGGAAGCAGATGCTGGATGAAGCTCTGCTAAATTTCATCCTGAAGGACTGCAGCCCCTCAGCGTTGTGGAGAGTGAAGGGTTCAGGGAACTGGTCCAGGTCCCAGGATCCTTTGAGATACTGGAAAAACCATAGGCCTATCTATCCGCACCTCTTCCAGCTTGCCTTGCGGTTTCTTTGCACACCAGCATCATCTGTCCCTTGTGAGCGGGTCTTTTCCAAAGCTGGAGAACTGTTGTCCAAAAAGTGGAATAGACTAAAGTTCAAATCTTTGGAAAAACTTATTTTTTTAAATAAAAATTTGTGAAAAAAGAAATTCGGTCCACATGCATCTTCATTCACAAACACGGTCACTTCGATTTTCTAGTTATGATACATGTATCTGTATCTAAAGATATCAAAGATACTTTAAATTTAAATTCAAATATGCAATGATGCCATATACAATGCACTGACTTATATTTTATTATTGCATACTTGGTCATATTGATGACAGTTGGGTCTGACAACTCAGTTGCCTGTAGGGATTTTTAATGTCCAGCAGGTGTCAGTATTCAGTGACACGGTATCGACACGTATCAATACAGTTTGGCGATGTGTTGAAACGTTCCATGAAGCGTCATGGACCCATCACTACTCATTAATAAACGATCTCTGATACGTAGAGATTCACGTGAGAATTGTTTGGAAGTGGAGTTGAATCAACATTATTGACAATAACAGAGAAGCTAAAATGTCTGGCTGGAGGTTAATGAACTTAAAATGATGTTCAACCAAATGACTGTCCGAAACAAATCTGCAGACAGTTACATCTGGAACCAATGCAGGTACTAGCATGAAGGCACTGATGGTGCTAGGTTGGGCTAATATTGAGTCCCATTTGGGCCATCTACATAGGTGAACATAAGAGAGCAATTCAGGCAAGGCTAGCATGGAACCATTCTCGATATCGGCGTGACGTCACGAACCATGTGATCGGCCTTGGTTACAGCGCGAAGGGGCAAACAACATTGGATCCAGCTCGCTCCAGCTTGTATTCGCTCACAGTTCCTTTAGCTATTTCGCGTCTTTATTGTTTTTTTAACTTTCTTTGGCAAGAGTCACGGGTGCCTGTGGTGGCCATCATGACTTACCAATATCAGGATGAGTTGAAGTCAGAAGCTTTAGCGAGGTATAAAGCCAAATTGGATTTGCTAATTCGCTATTTTTCCGATGTGTATCATCAGTGTTAATATTATACTAGAATAACGCCATGGTGAAATATTGCTGCTGGGGACCTGCAACAGTGACTCTAAGTGTCCAGAACGTTTGAAGGAGGCATTTTTATTTCCTTTCCCAAACCAAAACAAACGCTGGAGAATGCAGGCTGTATGTTCAGTTATGTGTTCGTCCACACAAGCAACTGAACGTGGTAAAAGTTACAAAGCACACCTACATTTACTCAAAGGTAAGTTTACTTTGTTTATTAGATGATTGATTTAACCACCGTTTAATAAAAGTAATTATATGATTTAGCAGCAGGGAGGGTGATGAGTTCTCTGTTAGCATTAGCTCCGGTCCCACACAAGAGCTATGTTAACATCAGACAGTCGCAGCATTGTATTAATATAATTAATAAAGTGACGTTAACATAACTAGCCTCACCTTATCCCTAACAAAATAAATATCCAGGGCCATATATATTCGTAGACAACGAGGTAGGCTTATAGCTGGCTAGCGAGCTCTGGTCCATAGTGCAGAAGTCATTGACACTGTGGACCAGAGCTAATGCTAACGGAGATATGTTTCATTCATCACCCTCCCTGCTGCTAAATCATATTACTTTTACTAAATTATTCCCTTTCCCTTGGGAAAGGGAATTAAAAAATGCCCCCTCCAAACGTTCTGGACACCTCGAGTCACTGTTGCAGGTCCCTAGTAGATATATTATGGAGTCTCTCGACAGTCACTTGGGTCAGCAGCCCCAGCAGACAGACCTAGCATTTTTTTTTTTACCGGACCTCAACGATCTATAATGGGGCCTCCCCAAACACATCAAAATATTAGATCTAAACATAGAAATTAAAAACTAAAATATCTTGAAAAAATCCGATTTCTTACCTGTTACAAAGTGTGCTGAACAAACATATGTGTAGTCTGATTTGGGCACCCATAATTTCCAAGGAGTATTTTCGTCTGGTCTGTTAATAGCGTGCAGCTATTTTCTTCTTCTTTCTGACTCAGTAGCCTCGCTAGGAATCATATAAAATGACAAAAGTGACTGGCGAGCTACATTGTTGGTGCAGTTGAACACACAACAGTTCTTCACCATCTTTCCCCCTATTGTAAACTGCACGAAATCAGAAAAAACAGGCACAAAATGCAAAATGCATCGGCTTCGC
Source organism: Hirundichthys speculiger (assembly GCA_018398805.1). NCBI lineage: Eukaryota > Metazoa > Chordata > Actinopteri > Beloniformes > Exocoetidae > Hirundichthys > Hirundichthys speculiger. Next base: position 19,788 of record JAGFBZ010000698.1, read on the forward strand.
CAGCAACAGTGAGCGATTGTTTGCCCCTTCGGACTGGTTTCTATGGCCCGCAGAGGCCAGTGGCCCGGATGTTCGTGATCGAGAATCAGATAATCCCATCTGAAGTTAGTTGGGATGATGACAGATGACATGAAGCTGATGAGGAAACACACCGAATGTCTTGGTACATACTGCCTAGCACAGAATGTAAACAAAGAAGAGGACAAACCAGGCCTGGAATTTCGTGATTTGAGGGACAAGGCCACTTGGACTTACATGTTGTGAATCATTTTCTAGGATTTCAGGCTGTAAGATAAATTGGAATAAGTCTGAAAGCATGCCTTTATCAGCATCGTGCCATTCTAGTCATGTCACTATGTCGTGGAAAATATTATCTGAAAAAGAATCCAGTAGAATAAAAATATAACAACTGCGTTCACAATGTTTTTATGAAGTCAAGTCAAGAATATATCATGCGCATGGAGAGAGAAAAAGATTTCTCTCTGGCAAAAGTCCGCCTGGCGGGTCCGATCAGCTGTAGAAAGTTCTGCCAGCAGAACCTTGGAGGTCTTGCGATGTTGGTGGCCCGATCGGATCCGGTGTTCCGGGTCTCGATAAGCTCGTCTTGGTTCGGTGGAAGGCTCTGCACTCCGGCTTTGCCCAGTCACGGGAATCGGCAGTTAAAAGTTCAATGACTTCTGATTTGGCCCATCAAAACTCATATGAGCCCAAATAGAAAATAAAATAAAACAAAATAAAAACATTAAAACTAATACAAAGCTTAACTAAGGTTGAGCGCGGGATTTAGGATTTCAAAGCATCAAAAACCAGGGAATACTTCAGATGCTCTCCGCCGCACGGGGAGAAAAAAAAAACCTATGAAAGAATAAAAATTTGATACAAAGAGGGCCGCTGCAACTAACTTCAGATAGTTGAAAATAATTAACGATTGTTCTGTCAAGAGAACAAAATGGCGAGACTGCAGAACTTCTGAAAAAAAAATGAGAATGGGAAAAAACACGAAAAGTTCTGGCAACGGGCCAACTAAAATCAAATTAAGAAAACGAAACAAAGTAACAAAGGAAGAGGAAGCATCTGGCCGCCAAAAAAAAAGGGAAAGAAGAGAGACAAAGAGCAACAGCAAAAAGCAAAAAAAGACAGACCGAACAAAGGGGATTTGTCCTTATATATCCTTGAATATTCAGCCCTCCCTATGTAAATGAGAAGTCGGTCTGGGCTGCCCGGATCAATAATTCTCCCCGCCCAGCGCAGTTTACCAGTGAGAAATGTTCCTCTGCAGACTATTAACATTACGCCAGTCTCTTAATTTCATCACTTCAAACAACATCTAAACAGTGAAACTTAATATCAGAATGTGTTAAACATGGTAAGACAAAACATCACAAACACACAAAAAAAACCCAGAAAAAATTGTGTCCACATACATCTGGTTACGTCAGAAAACTTTATTAGTTTGCCCCCATTCAGAGATGCCGTTCTCCTCTTGCCCGCTCGGGGACGTTCTCGCACCTATCTTGAGTCATTCATGGACAGGAGGAAAGGGGAGATCAAAACAAACAATGCAGTTTTATGACCCCTCCACAGTCCATGGGGGCCCTAAAGCGGAGTTTTATTGCTAGTTCGCTGCATTCCAATGCACAATTTAGGTGGTCTGGTTTGGCAGAGATTGCCCATCTGCCATTTTCTGTTCTTGGCTTCAAAGGATTTGGGGAGGAGGGGGTGTGGAGATGAGGACCAGTGTCCAACCGGTCTTACATCTCTCCCCTTTGATTGAAGTCATATACTTAGATGGCTTCGATCACTCCAGGGATCCTGTCTGAGAAAGGAAGGTCTGGACATAGTTAGATTGGTGTCTCCCAGTATCCTATAGCTAACATTCGATCTAGACTCCTACCGTCCTTATAACGGGGGTCATTATTTCTAAGTGAACACATTACACTGACTCCATATTTCACTTGTATGGTGAGTTTATTTATCGTTATTGGAGAACCTTTGGTGTGAGGACCTTTACAGGCATGCAAGACAGGACAGACATAAGACACACAGTAAATAATAATCTGAGCCTATGACTCAACCTTTGGTGAGGATTACCGATTCTAATTCTATTTTACATGCCCCAAAGTATGGGCCAACCTACAATTTTATAATGACACAATATATATATTTAAAAAATTCAAAAGAAGGAAATCTATGCAAAAGGGGGTATATATCACATCAGAAAGTAGACAAAAAGAGTATTCGAATATTACACATAGGACAGAGAGAAGGAAACTTATACAGGAGCGAGGTTGAAAACGCTCAGCCTGTAAGGTTATCGGGAAATGGGGTTTATGATAAACACCCCCTTCGGTTAGCCTCATACTGGACTCGCATCAGGGGCGTTATGGTCAGCGCCATCGTTCTAATGGGGAGTGAAAGCATAGGCGTCAGTAGAAACACGTTAGAACAAACGTCACTTACCAGTCCTTTAAATGATTAGTAGACCGGTACGCACCAAGTTTCTATTTGTTCTAACCCGCTTTATTCGATGGCTTATTCCGGGCAAAGGAAATGACTCAGGATAGTATACTGTCAAACTACAATTACACCCACCGTCACAGGAGTGATAATCACCTAACCGAGTCGGGGAACGCTAAAGTCTATGAGTTTTAATTAGTATTAAGTTCCATGTGGTCCCCTGCAAGTCCCATGGGGGTTTGGTGTAGCTTAATTTGGTTGCAATGAACCCATATACAAAGCGGGTCTCTTTTGCTTGTCTGACTCGGATCTGATACACAACTGGAGACAATTTGTCGGTGATCCGGTGGGGTCCTGTCCAACGTTTGCGGGTGAGCTTACCTGGTCTGGTACTGTGCCTGGTATGTTGCACGAACCGGTAGTACCACACCCTGTCCCCCACTTGGAGTTCCACATGCGATGCTTTCTGGTCGTAATTGGCTTTCCGGCCTTCGGCTGTTTTCTCCAGCCGTTTTTTTGCAAAAGCAAAAGTCTCTTGCAGGTGTGCATGCAAGTCAGTAAGATAATGGTGCGTGGTGTAGGCGGTCGCTATGCTGGTTTTGCCTGGCTGATAGAGGAGGTGTAACATAGTTGGAGAAGTGTTTGACTGCCCACATCGTGGCTAACAACGCTTTTTCACAGTCTGAATACTTTAGTTCTGGAGCGGAAAGTGTTTTACTCGCGTATGCCACCACCCGCTTGTCTTGGTTGTGGCACTGATACAGGCCTGCACTTAGACAGTGAGTGGAAAATCCCGCATCTAAGTGAAACTCTCTATCGCAATCAGGGTAGGTCAAACATGGGGCCGTGCAGAATTTGTCCTTGAGGGTTTGCATCGCCTGTTGTTGGCGTTCTCCTCAGGAAAATGGGACGTCTTTCCAGACCAAGTCCGTTAGAGAATTCGCGATATCGGCATACCTGTCGATGAACTGGCGTGAGTAATTACAGACACCTAAGAAGCTCCGCAGCTTGGAGACATTGGTAGGTGGTTACGCCTTGTGCTCGGCTGACTTGGGGTTGGACCCCTGCCGAGCTTACCAGAAGGCCGATGTAATTAACCTTGGTCCTGCACCATTGGCATTTTGCCAGAGATACTTTAGCTCCAGCCTCCGTTAGTTGTTGGAGGACATGGTCAATTTCTTTCAGGTGCGCTTCTAGGGTGTCGTTTCACATCAGGATGTCATTTACGAAAATGAGCGTACCTCGTTGGCCTGCGTCCGGACAGGCCTTATTCAAGAAGATATTGAACTTGGCTGGTGAATTCACATAGCCAAAGGGGCAACGGGTAAAGGTGTATTGACGATTGGTAAACGTGAAAGCTAGCTTGTGTTGGTTGTCAGGGTGGACCGGAATGGTCCAGAATCCTGACGCCACGTTAATGGTAGAAAAGAATTTTGCATCACAAACCTTTGGTAGTTCCTGTTCCAACTGAGTCATGGGCCACCGAGACAGGGGAACCTGTTGGTTCAACCGACGGTAGTCTATGGTGAGCCTCCATTTCCCATTTGGTTTGAGGACTGGCCAAATCGGTGCCGAATAGGTGCTGTTGCACGGTTGGATGATACCCTTCTCTAAAAGATTGTCAACGATCTCTTGGACCGGTTCGTATGACGCCAATGGTATTTTGTATTGTCGCACGAATGTCGGAGGCACGGCTGTAGGTGTAGGATACACACGGTGTGCATCATAGTGAGCCCACAATCCAATGAATCTTGTGAAAAGATTGATCGGTGTTTGTCTAACATCTCGCGAAGTTTCTGACGTTCGTCGTCGTTAATTAGCGCACCGGCTTCTTTGACTACCTTTTCTATTTCATCGGTTACCATGGGTTGGGGGTCAGTGTTCACATCTGATGGCCCACTGGTCGAGTGCCCATGCTTGTCAGAGCCGGATCGGACCTCGACCGTTTGAATGATTAGCTAATCGCTCCACGACAGATCAATCCTTGCCACTGAGTCAGGTTTGAGCGTGGCGGCAGGGATGAGGGGGACTAGTTTGGAGGGTATAGTATACATCACCTCCGCGACAGGATGGTCGCCTTTGAGCGCGGGTGGGATTCCCCGCACCATTGGAACGGTGAGCTCAAAATCATGGAATTTCATGCTGATGAGCCAGGCCACTCGGAGTCCTCTTTGGATGTGTATGGGGCCGATAGTACGATTATTTACCATTACGGTAGTGGTGTCTGAGTTTATACCTACCAGAGGCATAGTGTAAAGGGTAAGTCCTAAGTCAGCGAGGAGTGGGGATGGCTGAAAGAATGCATGAGTGTGATCCAAACCCTGTCCTGGTGAAACATGCATGTGTATGACCACATTGCAGGTGTTCGCAGGTACTGTAGTGTGTTTGGAAGTTATCACTCTGCAGACTTCTGGAATCATTTGACCCCCCTTTAGTTTGTTTTTATCGGGCGGGGCACTTGACGTGTGGGTGGAGGCCCACAGGATGTTGTTTATGGTGTTGACCTGAACACCCAAGCATAGGGAGAGAGTAGTTCGCTCCCTACGCAAATGGCATGTGGAAGATTAGGCACGATCAGGAAGTTCTGTGTCAACTTCCGTTGGTTCCATTGCAAGTCCATGGAGCATGCACCCATGGCCCTAACAACTTTGTTAGGGACAGCATCTATGGGAAACCGGGAGGACATTCATGTTGGCCACATATTTGGGTTTTCCACCGCAATAGAATTGAACAACTCTTGGCTGACGGCTGATCGGTCGCTCCACAGGTACAGATGCATCTGTTACGCGGCGTCCGTAGCATTCAATGCCATTAGCCACTAGAGGGCAATAGGGTTTATCCGTCTTAGACGCATTTTAGGGAGCACAAAGAGTTATTCGGTCCAGCGGCGGCACCTTTCGGTGGCGTTGGATCCGTCTGCTCGTCCACCGTCCAAATTTTTGGGTCGGGCAGTTGGATCGAGTGTAGCCCGGGAGTTTGGGGTGTTCTTTGGTTCACCCGATGGGGTGTGGACAAAGTAACACCATGCTTTCCTTTGCTTGTGGATGGGCAGAGTCAAAGGTTGTTGGACTTGAGCCCAGAACTTTTGCTGTTTGAAATCGATTAAGGGTTCAAAACGGTTAAGCAGGTCTTTTCCTACCAGGGATGGTATAGAGTCGAAAGGCGAGACATAGACTGGGTGGACCAGTGTCATGGGACCAATGGACAGTTGGACGAGTGAAACGGCCATTAGGGTGGTGTTTTCGTAGGAGAAAGGTCTTACTTCCAATGAACATGGGCGCATTTTCAAATCCTTATTGGTTTGATTTGTGACTAGATGCAGTTGTTGGAACAGGGCAGTTGACATGATGGTCACATCTGCAGCTGTGTCCAGCAAGGCGTCGCAGGTTACAATGTCCTCCAGTGTGAGGGACAGGTAGAATTTGCGAGCAAACCCCTTTTCGGTGAGGTGGCAGATAAACTGGGTGACAGGTGGTTCTACCTGGACCGACGAGTAATTTTGATCTGAGGGTTTGCTCTTCTTATCCAGTTGGATGACCAAGACAGCACTGGGAGGAGGAGTGTCCTCACTTCCCTCTGTGGGGTGATCACAGGGACGACTCTGGTCCACCCTTCAGTCTTATACATCACAAGGTTGTACAAGCTCAGCTTCTTTTTCGTTACATCTTTGAATATAAATTGCTAACATAGCCATCCATCCATCCATTAACTTCCGCTTGATCCGAAGTCGGGTCGCGGAAGCAGGAGCTTCAGCTGAGAGGCCCAGACCTCCCTCCCATCAGCCGCCTCCACCAGCTCCTCTGGGAGAATCCCAAGGCGCTCCCAGGCCAGCTGAGAGACATAATCTCTCTAGCGGGTCCTGGGTCTTCCCCGTGGTCTTCTCCCAGTTGGACATGCCCAAAACACCTCTCCAGGGAGGCGTCCGGGGGGCATCCTAGCTAGATGCCCGAACCACCTCAACTGGCTCCTCTCGATGTGAAGGGGCAGCGGCTCTACTCTGAGTCCCTACCGAATGACTGAACTTCTCACCCTATCTCTAAGGGTAGAGTCCAGTCACCCTGAAATGAGAAACTCATTTCTGCCACTTGCATCAACGATCTCATTCTTTCAGTCACTACCTACAGTTCATGACCATAGGTGAGGGTTGGAACAAAGATCGACCGGTAAACAGAGAGCCTTGCCTTTTGGCTCAGCTCTCTCTTCACCACAACGGACTGGTTCAGAGTCTGCACCACAGCAGACGCTGCACCAATCCATCTGTCGATCTCCCGCTCCTTTCTCCCATCACTCGTGAACAAGACCCCAAGATACTTAAACTCCTCCACTTGAGGCAGAACCTCACTCCCGACCCGGAGGAAGCATTCTACCCTTTTTCCGACTGAGGACCATGGTCTTAGATTTGGAGGTGCTGATTCTCATCCCTGCCGCTTCACACTCGGCCATGAACCGCTCCAGCGAGAGCTGCAGATCCCCACTCAATGGCGCCAACTGGACCACATCATCTGCAAACAGCAGAGACGATCCCGACACCACCGAACCGGAACCCCTCCACTCCTTGGCTGCGCCTAGAAATTCTGTCCATAAACGTTATGAACAGAATCGGTGACAAAGGACAAAGGGACACAGTCAAATGCCTTCTCCAAGTCCACAAAACACATGTGGACTGGTTGGGCAAATTACCATGTTCCCTCAAGGACCCTAGTAAGGGTATAGAGCTGGTCCAGTGTTCCACGACCAGGACGGAACCCGCATTGTTCCTCCTGAATCTGGGATTCAACAATCGATCGAACTCTTTTCTCCAGCACCCCTGCATAGGCCTTACCAGGGAGGCTGAGGAGTGTGATTCCCCTGTAATTGGAACACACCCTCCAGTCCTCCTTCTTAAAAAGGGGAACCACCACCCCGGTCTGCCAATCCAGAGGTACTGCCCCCGATTTCCATGCGATGTTGCAGAGACGTGTCAACCAAGACAGTCCTACAACATCCAGAGCCTTCAGGAAATCAGGCCGGATCTCGTCCACCCCCGGAGCCTGGCCACCATGCAGCTTCTTAACTACTTCAGCGACCTCAGCTCCAGTAATGGACGAGTCTACCCCCAAGTACACAGGCTCAGCATCCTCGACCGAAGACATGTTGGTGGGATTGAGAAGGTCCTCGAAGTATTCCTTCCACCGCCGAACGACATCTCCAGTCGAGGTCAGCAGCACCCCACTCCCACTATACACAGTGTTGGTGAAGCACTGCTTTCCCTGCCTGAGCCGTCCGACGGTTTGCCAGAATCTCCGTGGAGCCAATTAAAAGTCTTTTTCCATGGCCTCACCGAACTCCTCCCACACCCGAGTTTTCGCCTCAGAGACCACCAAAGCCGCCGCCCGCTTGGCCTGCCGATACCTGTCTGCTGATTCCGGAGACCCACAAGCTAACCAAGCCTGGTAGGACTCCTTCTTCAGTCTGATGGCCTCTCTCACCCGGGGTGTCCACCACCGAGTTCGAGGATTGCCACCACGACAGGCACCGACGACCTTACAGCCACAGCTCCGGTCAGCCACTTCAGCAATGGAGGCGCGGAACATAGCCCATTCAGACTCAGTGTCCCCTGCCTCCCCCGGGATGTGATTGAAGCTCTGTCGGAGGTGCGAGTTGAATTTCTTTCTGACAGGTTCCTCTGCCAGACGTTCCCAGCAAACCCTCACTACACGTTTGGGCCTACCAGGTCTGACCGGCATTCTCCCCCGCCATCTGATCCAACCCACCACCAAGTAGTGATCAGTTGACAGCTCAGCTCCTCTCTTTACCCGAGTGTCCAAAACATATGGCCGAAGATCGAATGATAGGACTATAAAGTGGATCATCGATCTGCGGCCAAGAGTGTCCTGATGCCACTTGCATTTATAGAAACTCTTATGCTTGAACATGGTGTTTGTTATGGACAAACTGTGGACAAACTGTGACAAACTGTGATGACAAACACCACTCTGGTTCAGATCAGAGAGGCCGTTCCTCCCAATCACGCCCCTCCAGGTACCACTGTCATTGCCAACGTGAGCGTTGAAGTCCCCCAGCAGAATAAAGGAGTCCCCATTAGGGGCGCTTTCCAGCACCCCCGCCAAGGACCCCAAGAAGGCCAGGTACTCTGCACTGTCATTTGGCGCATAAGCACAAATGACAGTCAGAGCCCGTTCCCTGACCCGAAGGCGCAGGGAAGCTACCCTCTCATCCACTGGGGAAAACCCCAACGTACAGGCCCCAAGCTGGGGGGCTATAAGCAAGCCCACACCAGCCCGTCGCCTCTCACCCTGGGCAACTCCAGAGTAGAATAAGGTTCAGCCTCTCGAGAAGATTGGTTCCAGAGCCCAGGCTGTGCGTCGAGGTGAGCCCGACTATATCTAGTTGGTACCTCTCAACCTCACGCACGAGCTCAGACTCCTTCCCCGCCAGAGAGGTAACGTTCCATGTCCCAGTAACCAGTTTCGTCAGCCAAGGGTCGGCACGCCAAGGCCCACACTTTCGGCTGCCACCCATACCACACTGCACCCGACTCCTATGGCCCTCCCTGCGGGTGGTGGGCCCACGGGGAAGAGACAAGCACAGAAGTCCAACAACAAAACACCAATCCACCAGAGTACTAACATAGCCCAGGGAGTAAATTAGCTTCAAAAGCTAAGGAGCAACTCAAGGCTTTCCAGTCTCTTACAGGCAGTTTTTTGGGACAATCAATTGCATGCATATGCCACACATAGGCTTAAATTTACATGAATACTCAACAGTGCAGCAGCTGTAGCCATACACATACTGGACATCCTTAATTGAAAAAAAAAAAAAAATAGAAATGATATTATAAAACGAGTAAAATAATAAATATGGCTAAGTAAATTGTCTGATGTTGAACATTTATTGTGTGGAAGGTAAAAGTCAGGGAGATGATTTCAATGATAATTAATAATAACACAAAAGACTTTGAGTTTTGGAGTTATCATAATGGATTATTGTTACAGAGTCCTCAAAAAGACACTGATGTTCCAGGAGATATGACTGAGATATGATTGCAATGAAGCACTTCTCAGAACTGTGCGACTGTTAGAATTCAGCTGTATTCTGGCATCGAATCCAATATTCAATTCAATTCAATTCAATTTTATTTGTATAGCGTCTGTTACAATGACAATTGTCTCTAGGCGCTTTACAGAGACCCAGAGCATGACCCCCGAGCAAATATCATTAACTAAGATTATAATATTAAATCCAATCAGTGATAATGGCAGGTAAAAAACTCCCACGTAGGGAGAAAAAAAAACCTTAATGCCAAACAATGGCAAGGAAAAACTCCACTTTAAGAGGAAGAAACCTTGAGCAGGACCTGGCTCATATGGGGGGACCCTCCTGCCGAAGGCCAGCCGGGTAGAGAAAGAAAAGAGGGGAGACAGGACAGAGAGAGGATGGAGGACGGAGAGAAGATGGAGGACAGAAAGAGGAGAGCACACAAATGACTAAATACAATGGCCATATAAACATAAACAGATGGAGGTAGCAGCACTGGGATGAGATGGCCAGAGGACCAGGTCGCCGATCACCACGTCAGTCGGCACCCAAACACAAGTGGAGGTGAACCCCGGGATGGACAGAGGATGGAACTGCAAGTCAGCATGAAACCCAGGACACTCTGGCCTGCAAATACACAGAAAGAAAAAGGAGGCAAAACCAGCACAACAAACCAGAGGAAAGCAAAGAATATGGGGCACAGTTTCAGTAACAAGGTGCTCCCAAATAATTATGAGCTGGAGGAGGAGGAAGGGAGGAGGAAAGGGAAGACAAAGGAGAAAAGCAGTGGAGACACCACTCAGCAGATCATGTTGGTGTCCCCCTGTAGCGTAGGCCTATAGCAGCATAGCTATGACGAAGCTGCGATTAAGACGAGCTACTCTAGTCTGAGCTACTACAACAACTATAGTTATAACTATTAGCCCCTACACACTATAGATTAGACTAATTGTAGGCTTTACTAAACAGAAATGTTTTCAATTTAGTTTTAAAAGTGGAGGTGGTGTCAGCCTCCTTAACCCAAAATGGTAGCTGGTTCCATAAAAAAGGTGCCTGGTAGCAGAAGGCCCGTCCTCCAAATCTACTTTTAGATATTCTAGGAACGACGAGTAACCCTGCACTCTGAGAGCGGAGAGCTCTATTAGGAGCATAACATGCTATCAAGTCTTGTAAATAGCATGGAGCTAGGCCATTAAGGGCTTTATATGCAGAAAGCAGAATTTTAAAACTCAATTCGAAATTTCACGGGAAGCCAATGGAGGGAGGCTAACACGGGAGAGATGTGATCTCGCTTACGGGTTCCTGTCAGCACCCTCGCTGCTGCGTTCTGGATCAATTGAAGGCTATTCAGCGAGCTTTTCGGACATCCTGCTAACAACGCATTACAATAATCCAGTCTAGAACTGACAAAAGCGTGGATTAATTTTTTCGGCATCACCCTGGGAGAGGATGCTCCTAATTTTGGCAATATTTCGGAGATGAAAAAAGGCAGTCTTGCAAACCTGATTAATATGCTGCTTAAATGACATATCCTGATCAAAAATGACTCCAAGGTTTTTCACAGCTGTGCTGGAAGCCAGCGTAAACCCAGCTAATCCGTTCCTCAGGTGTTTTGGACCAAAGACAATAACCTCTGTTTTATCCGAGTTTAAAAGCAAAAAGTTAGAGGACATCCAGGACTTAACGTCATTAAGACACCCTTGAAGTTTAGCCAAAGGTTTTGTTTCCTCTGGTTTCATAGATAAGTACAGCTGCGTATCATCAGCGTAGCAATGAAAGTTTATGCCATGGCTCTGGATAATTTTTCCCAAGGGCAACATGTGTAAAGTAAAAAGGATTGGTCCCAGAACTGAACCCTGTGGGACACCATAGCAGACCCTAGTCCGTGCAGAAGAAACGTTATTAACATGGACGAACTGGAACCTGTCAGACAGGTATGACTTAAACCAGTCTAATGCTGTCCCTTTAATTCCAACAGTGTGCTCTAATCTATGCAGCAAAAGGCCGTGATCAACGGTATCAAAAGCAGCACTGAGGTCCAACAGAACCAGGACAGAAACTAATCCATTATCCGAGGCCATAAGGAGGTCGTTGGAGACTCTAATCAGCGCAGTTTTCTGTGCTATGATGAGATCTAAACCCTGACTGAAAGACCTCAAATAGATCATTTCTATGCAGGTGTTCTCCTAACTGGCTAGCAACTATTTTTTCCAGGATTTTAGAGATAAATGGAAGGTTGGATATTGGTCTATAGTTTGCCAAGATGTCCGGGTCAAGGGATGGTTTCTTGAGCAAAGGTTTAATGACTGCAACTTTAAAAACCTGTGGTACATATCCTAATTGCAAAGATAGGTTAATCTGATCCAAAATTGATATACCAATAGAGGACATAACATCTTTGAACAGTCGAGTTGGGATGGGATCCAACAGACATGTAGATGGTTTAGCTTTACTGATAGTTGAGGTCAACTCAGAGAGGCCCACAGGAGAAAAACAGTCCAGAGTCAAATCAGAAACGGAAGAAATCAACGAAGCTGCAGGGACGTTCACAGCCGTCGACAGTTGGGCCTGGCCAATCTCATCTCTAATTTTAATTATTTTCCCGCTAAAAAAGCTCATAAAGTCTTCACTACTGAGAGTAGCAGGAATGCATATTTAAGTACTGTTTAAATCTATCACTCAGCATTTTTTATGAATACTGGATTACAGTACTTTATTTTCATTACCAATCTCTGCATCATGAAATAAGGTAAATAAGGCCAAAAGTGTTCAATCCTTTAGTTTTTAATAGCTCTTGAGTGGTTTACAGTTCCTCTGCGGCTTCTGACAGTGGAAATACTCAAGATATTTACTTTCTATTTTTTCACAATACACAGTTTTGTAACATTTGGTACAATTTATTTAAGACATTATATAATCACTTTATCAGTGACAGTTAAACATCTGACTATACAAAGCAATCTACAACATTATCTGATATATAGCTGTGACACTTTTTGGAAAACTGAAATCTGTGTTAAAATCTATGTTACACACCTATTTACAGAAACATGAATTATAAGGACATTGTAAGAATTAGCAGGACCTTCCTGCAGACAGCCAATCAGAAACTCAGAATCATACACAAGTGTGAATTATTAATGAGGTCCTGCTATAGCATCACCCAAACTATAGGAGGCACTGTGGTGATACACAGATTATACACAAAGTCACGTCTTTGTGTATTAACAGGTCATCTCCGTTTTTTTTAATATTTGGGGTCTACAGACCAATAGAAACACTTCTACGCTTTTAGAATTTTTTCCAAATTAGCAGGACACCAACCCTGTCCTGCTAATTCTTAATATCCTTCTAGTGTGGTGTGTATCCTGACAAAATGTCCTGTTAATACATAAATACCAACACACACACACATGCACACACACAGACTGCATACCCGAATTGGATATTTGTTCATTGTTTTCAAATGTCAAAATGTGTTATATAATGTTGTATATGTGTAAATAAATCATTATTTTTGCCATCAAAAACCTTCTGCCTTTTTTCCTTTGGTTCTATAGAAGGAAACCACTGTTCAGATGTTTGAAGTGTCAGTAAAACAACAAATATTGTGTTAAACTCATTGTTTTGCTTCTCTTCGTTTTCTCTATTGTTTGGTCAGAAATGGGTGATTTTGGCAAAACTTCCCCATGTTCTACTGCTGATTACTTTAGATTGGAAGAAGGTAGAAACAAACTTTTTTTTCCTGATGAAAGAAGAGAGTCTACCCTTTATGTTGGTGGTTCAGTGTTCACAGAGTCATAGAACACAATATTCTATGGGTTTTGGAATATCAGTGAAAATGCTCCAAAACGCTGGCAGTATGAGGCTCTCTGCTGTTTAGCTGTCTGGCACTCAATGAGTTAATGGACTTTTTAATGCTCTGTAATGCTTCAAATGTTTTATGTAAAGCACCTTGAATTGTCTTGTACACGAAATGTGCTGTATAAATAAACTTGCCTTGCCTTGATGAACTCTTACCTAATCAACTTGTACCTGATCAGCTTGTATGTGATCATTGATCAGCTCATATCTGATCAGCTTGTACCTGATCAGCTCTTACTTGATCAGCTTGTACCTGATGTTGATGCTGCCATTATTTAAGGGCTGGAACACCGACAGAAAAACATAACGGAGGAATAACTCAGCCACAACCATCCACTTTGTTTGACTGGCAAATGCACTCATCAGGAGCAAGCCGGAGTCAATTATTGATCATAATCACACCTGTGTGACCCGGCCCACTTCAAGAAGTCTGTCAATACAAGAACAAACATAAATGTCCAACACCTGATCAGCTCTTACCTGATCAGCTTGTACCTGATCAGCTCTTACCTAATCAGCTCTTACCTGATCAGCTTGTACCTTATCAGCTTGTACCTGATCAGCTTTTACCTGATCAGCTTGTATCTGATCAGCTCTTACCTGATCAGCTCTTACCTGATCAGCTCTTACCTAATCAGCTCTTACCTGATCAGCTCTTACCTTATCAGCTCTTACCTAATCAGCTCTTACCTGATCTGCTTCTGTCTGATCAGCTCGCACCAATTCAGCTCATACCTGATAAGCTCATACGTGATCAGTGATCAATGCATGCTCAGTGCTCAGCTTGTATCTAATCAACTTGTACCTGATTATCTCTTACCTAATCAGTTTGTACCTGATCAGCTGTATCTGACCAACTCATACCAAATCAGCTTTTACCTGATCAGCTCATATGTGATCAGTGATCAATGCATTCCAAATCAGGTTGTATGTGATCAGTGATCAGTTTGTACCTGATCAGCTGTTATCTGATCAGCTTGTACCTGATCAACTCATACCAAATCAGCTCGTGTGTGATCATTAATCATTTTGTATTTGATCATTGATCACTGCATATTTGATCAGCTTGTACCTGATCAGCTTGTACCTGATCAGCTCGTACCAAATCAGCTCATATGTGATCAATGATCAGCTTGTACCAAATCAGATCATATGTGATCAGTGATCAGCTCATACCTGATCATCTCTTACCTGATCAGCTTGTACCAAATCAGCTTGTACCTGATCAGCTCATACCTTATCAGCTCGTACGTGATCAATTATCAGCTCGTATTTGATCAGCTTGTACCTGATCAGCTTCTACCTGATTAGTGATCAGCTTGTACTTGACCAGGTCGTATGTGATCAGTGATTAAAATGCACCAAATCAGTTTGTATGTGATCAGTGATCAGCTCTTACCTATTCAGCTTTTACCTGATCAGCTTGTACCTGATCAGCTCTTACCTAATCAGCTCTTACCTGATCAGCTTGTACCTGATCAGCTTATACCTGATAAGTTATCAGCTTGTGCCTGATCAGCTCATACCAAATCAGCTCATACCTGATAAGCTCGTACGGGATCAGTGCTCAGTTTGTATCTAATCAACTTGTACCTGATTATTTCTTACCTAATCAGTTTGTACCTGATCAGCTTGTACCTGATTAGTGATCGCCTTGTACCTGACCAGCTTGTACCTGACCAACTCGTACCAAATCAGCTTTTACCTGATCAGCTTATATGTGATCAGTGATCAATGCGTTCCAAATCAGGTTGTATGTGATCAGTGATCAGTTCGTACCTGATCAGCTGTTATCTGATCAGCTTCTACCTGATTAGTGATCAGCTTGTACCTGATCAGCTCGTTTGTGATCAGTGATCAGCTCGTACTCGATGACCTCTTACCTGATCAGCTTGTACCTGATCAGCTTTGACCTGATCAGCTTGTACCTGATCAGCTCTTACCTGATCAGCTTGTACCTGATCAGCTCTTACCTGATCAGGTCGTACCTGATCAGCTTGTATCGATCAGCTCATACCTTATCAGCTTGTACCTGATCAGCTCTTACCAAATCAGCTCGTATGTGATCAATGATCAGCTTGTACCAAATCAGCTCATATGTGATCAGTGATCAACTCATACCTGATCAGCTTGTATCAATCAGCTCATACCTTATCAGCTTGTACCTGATCAGCTCTTACCTGATCAGCTCGTATCTAATTTAAGATTTAACAACAAAAACACACAATTCTACAAATCTCTCCATTTAACCACAGAAAGGTGATGTCATATAAAGTAACATCATAATATTATATCAAAAACAAAAATGTTTATATTTTACAACAAAAACTTGCAATATTAAGAGCTGGAATTTTACAACAAATATTTGTGATTTGAAGGGGAACGTTTTTTAATGATACAAAATACACAATTATACAACATACAGTAAGAATGTTACAAAAATGTGATTTTGCCAAGCTGAATACTTTTCAAGAATAACAATATTGATTTAGAAATGGATTTTGTGTAATCCATAATTTTACAGTAGAATATTGCCTTGATAAAAAAAAATCTGCCATTAAAATTAAATGTTCATCTAGAAAATGTAAAATTTTTTATAAATGTTGCTTTTAATGAAAAGAATCACATTTCTCTGATGATATTCACTATGTCTGTTATAAAATAGCACCAGCTGTTTTACCTTCACACCAGCTGTTTTACCTTCACACCAGCTGTTGTACCTTCTTCATCCCAGCTGTTTTACCTTCGCACCAGCTGTTGTACCTTCGCACCAGCTGTTGTACCTTCCCACCAGCTGTTGTACATTCGCACCAGCTGTTGTACCTTCGCACCAGCTGTTGTACCTTCGCACCAGCTGTTGTACCTTCCCACCAGCTGTTGTACCTTCCCACCAGCTGTTGTACATTCGCACCAGCTGTTGTACCTTCGCACCAGCTGTTGTACATTCGCACCAGCTGTTGTACATTCGCACCAGCTGTTGTACATTTGCACCAGCTGTTTTACCTTCATCCCAGCTGTTGTACCTTCCCACCAGCTGTTGTACATTCACACCAGCTGTTGTACATTCACTCCAGCTGTTGTACCTTCATTCCAGCTGTTCTACTTTCACAATAGCTGGTTTAATTTCATCCCAGCTGTTATACCTTCACACCAGCTGTTCTAATTTTACAGTAGCGGATTTAATTTCCCCCAGCTTTTCTACCTTCACACCAGCTTTTGTACCTTCACACCAGCTGTTTTACCTTCATTCCAACTGTTGTTCCTTCCATACCAGCTTTTCTACCTTCACACCAGCTGTTATACCTTCACACCAGCTGTTGTACCTTCACACCAGCTGTTGTACCTTCACACCAGCTGTTGTTCCTTCCATACCAGCTGTTCTACCTTCATCCCAGCTGTTCTACCATCATGCCTTGACCTTTGACCTTTCTATATTATTGTACTGATGAATTATCTTCATGAACCGGATCAGGACCTCTGAGGGGCTGTGGTCAGATGTCTCTGGGTGGCCAGACCCAGGTTCTGGTCCATGTTCTGGAGGAGCGTTTTTCCAGCCCCAACCTGACCTTGACTCAGGCCTATCAGCAGACTCTGGTCTTTACCTTTATCCAGATCCAGAGAGTCCAGAGACCCAAGTCTGGACCTTTGTCAGGCTGCTGTTCTGGGTCTAGAGCATGTCTGGGCTTCAGACACAGACCCAAGTCCAGAGTCTATTCCAGGTACAGATCCAAGTCCAGACCAATGTCCAAACCCAGATCCTCAGCCTGGTCCAGAACCAAGTTCATACCCAGATCCATCTATGGAACAATCCAGTTTCAGAGGCCCAGAACTAAGTAGGACCCGAATTTTTAATAAGATAATAAGATTAAATAAGATTAATAGCGAGGTTCTTTTGGACCGCATTATGCTTTTTAAAATTCTGGTTCAAAGGTAGGTCTTTGTTTTCAATAGAAATGGAGCTGACTGAGATTCATTGACCTTCTCAAGGCCTCTTCAGTGACAGACCTCTGAGTTGACTGGTTGGTATACAACTAACACCAGAACCTGCCCACCCAATTAAAAAACAAACAATAAATGTTGTCCTTATAAATGCTGACACTTAGAGATATAAAGTAATGAGAAACTTTCTGGTCTGTGGTTTAAAACCAGGAGGAAGACTCTGAAAGTATGTTGTTCGTGAACCAGGAACTGTCAGAGTTTCTGTCAAGTCATGTGATGTGACAGTTCCAGGTAGGTGCTCAGTTGACAACAGCAGGTGCCATCTGTGACCAATTTGACTGCAGCAGTCTAGATTCTGGTTCTGTTCTGACGACTGGATCCAGAACCAGACTTACGTCAGTGAGGAAGATGATGGTGTGAAGACCCGGCTGGACTGGCTGACTGATCCTGATCATTCTTGGAGCATCTCAGCAGCATCAGGGCTCTCTGCTCATTCATCCTCCTGGACTGAACCCTCTGGACCAGCCTTAAGAAGTCCTCTTGACCCTCCGGAACCGGAACCAGCACATCATCCAGATCTGGGAGGGAACACCGCTGGTCCTCCATCCGGTCAGACTGCAGACAGGAAAATGAAACCATTTTGACCAGTTTAAACTTGTTTAAACTGGTGGAAGAGAGTGAAGGCTGGTGGAAGAGAGTGGAGGTGGGTGGAGGCAGGTAGAGGTGGGTGGATACCTGTGGAGGTAGGTGGAAGAGAGTGGATGTGGGTGGAGGCAGGTTGAGTCATGTGGAGGAGCGTGGATGCCTGTGGAGGCTAGTGGAATAGAGTGGAGGTGGGTGGAGGCAGGTGGAGTCATGTGGAGGTGGGTGGATGCCTGTGGAGGCTGGTGGAAGAGAGTGGAGGTGGGTGGAGGCAGGTCAGGTCAGGTCAGGTATGGGGGTATACGCTGCGGCAGCGCTTTGCTGCATCCACCTTCCTCTGGTACTCCTTCGGTCTCCGCTGGGCGGTCCGCCAGGCAAGTGCCAGGCCCGTCCCCATTCGCCCCAGTTCGCCGGCCATCTGACGCAACCACGAGGCATGTGGCTGGCCCACCGGCCTCTTCCATCCAGTCGGATCTCTACAAGAGAGAATACGATGGACGGGGTCGGACGGTGGAAACCTAGCCACATGTCCGTAGAGGCGTAGTTGGCGCTCTCAGATCAGGCAAGTCACCTGCCTCATGCCAGCCTCCCGGAGCACGTGATCGTTCGACACGTAGTCGTTCCATCGGTACCCCAGGACCCGACGCAAGGCAGTTGTGGCGAACGTGTTTAACCGGTTCCTCAGCCCAGCGGTCAGGGTCCAAGTCTCGCATCCGTAGAGCAAGACTGAGAGGACCAGTGAGCTGAAGACCCGCAACTTCGTTCTCTTGCACAGATGCCGAGATCGCCAGACACCCTTGTCCAGCGAACTCATTGTGCCCCACGCGCAGCCCAGACGTCTTTTGACTTCTGCTTGGCTGCTCGCAGAGGAATGAATTACGCTGCCGAGATAAGTGAACGTTTCCGTGATTTCGACCCTCTCATCCCCCACAAGGACATGCTCGGTGGCTGCATCCAAGATGTCACCGAAAGCTTGGGCCTTGGTCTTGACCCAAGAGACACGCAGCCCGATCGGTTCCGCCTCCTCGCTCAGCTTACCAAGTGCGTCAGCCAGGATTTCCATTGTCTCTGCAAAAACCACGGCATCGTCCGCGAAGTCCAGGTCAGTGACCCGGAGATCCCCGAACGATACACCGCAGCCAGATGCAGTAACAGTCCGTCCCAATATCCAGTCCATACAGGCGTTGAACAGTGTGGGAGCGAGAACACATCCCTGCCTCACACCAGTATCTACTGGGAATGAGTCAGAGACATCGCCCCCACACCGCACAGCGCTCTCTGTACCAGAGTAGAGGGCAGAAATCAGCTTCACCAGTTTTGGTGGGATTCCGCACAGACCTAGAATCCTCCAGAGCACATCTCGGTTCACTGAGTCGAACGCTTTGCAAAAGTCCACGTAGGCTGCGAGCAGCCCACGTCGGAATTCGCACATGCGTTCGGTGAGGACACGGAGCGCCAGGATGCGGTCCACGGTTGACCTCTTGGGTGTGAAACCGGCCTGTTCAGGGCGTTGGTGAGCGAGCAGCTGGTGGCGAACTCTATTCAGGAGAATCCGAGCCAGCACCTTGCCTGGCACCGAGAGGAGCTTAATCCCCCTGTAGTTGTTACACTCCCGTACGTTGCCCCTTCCCTTCCAGATAGGGACAACAATGCCCTTTCTCCAGTCGGTGGGGATGACGCCTGTGCGCCAAACAGCACACAAGAGAGTGTGCAACCACAGGAGGACGGAGTCCCCACCAGCCCTGAGCATCTCCGCACGAACCCCGCACACCCCGGTCGCTTTCCCATCCTTCAACTGCTCCACCGCCTTCCGAGTTTCCTCGAGAGACGGCAGATCGCAGTCTACGGGTGGTTCAGGGGCTAGGGGCTTGGTGTCCGCACAGGGAAGCCCACGGCTCGGCGGGTCCACCCTGAATAGCTCCTCGAAGTATCCAGCCCAACGAGCCTGGATCTCGGACGCCTCTGTCAGAATCCCTCCATCTGCTGCTCTGACTGTGGATTGGCGCGACGTAGGACGCGCAGAACGCAAGGCCCATATAGCTCCGTATGCCGGGCGAGAGTCACTCGACCACAAGTGGTTCTCCACCGTCTCATAGATCCCATGGACCTGCGCCTCGCGGTCCCGTCGCACCGCTCTCACAATCTCACGCTTCAGTTCCCTGTACCTGTCGGCTCTGCCAACGAGCAACGCCCTGCGACTCTCCTCGTGGCATGTGGAGTCATGTGGAGAAGGTTGGATGCCTGTGGAGGTAGGTGGAAGAGAGTGGATGTGGGTGGAGGCAGGTGGAGTCATGTGGAGGTGGGTGGAAGAGAGTGGATGTAGGTGGAGGCAGGTAGAGTCATGTGGAGGTGGGTGGATGCCTGTGGAGGCTGGTGGAAGAAAGTGGAGGCTGGTGGAAGAGAGTGGAGGCGGGGTGGTCGCAGGTGGAGGAGGGTGGATGCCTGTGGAGGTGGGTGGGTGCCTGTGGAGGCTGGTGGAAGAGAGTGGATGTGGGTGGAGGCAAGTGGAGGAGGGTGGATGCCTGTGGAGGCTGGTGGAAGAGAGTCGAGGCAGGTGGAGGTCTTGTGGAGGAGGGTGGATGCCTGTGGTGGTAGGTGGAAGAGGGTTGATGTGGATGGAGACAGGTGGAGTCATGTGGAGGTGACTCCACCCACATCCACCCCACCACCTGCTTCCACCCACATCCACCCCACCACCCCTCCACATGACTCCACCCACATCCACCTCACCACCGGCCTCCACATGACTCCACCCACATCCACCTCACTACCTGCCTCCACATGACGTGGAGGTGGGTGGTGGGGTGGATGTGGGTGGAAGCAGGTGGTGGGGTGGATGTCGGAGGAGTTACGTGGAGCCGGGTGGTGGGATGGATGTGGAGGGGGTGGTGGGGTGGATGTGGGTGGAGACATGTGGAGGCAGGTGGTGAGGTGGATGTGGAGGGGGTGGTGGGGTGGATGTAGGTGGAAGCAGGTTGTGGGGTGGATGGTTAGGGTTAGGGTTAGGGTTACATGTTGATGTAGGTGGTGGGGTGGATGTGGAGGGGTGGTGGGGTGGATGTAGGTGGAAGCAGGTTGTGGGGTGGATGGTTAGGGTTAGGGTTAGGGTTACATGTTGATGTAGGTGGTGGGGTGGATGTGGAGGGGGTGGTGGGGTGGATGTGGGTGGAGTCATGTGGAGGTAGGTGGTGGGGTGGATGTGGGTGGAAGCAGTTGGTGGGGTGGATGTGGGTGGAGTCATATGGAGGGGTGGTGGAGTGGATGTGGGTGGAAGCAGTTGGTGGGGTGGATGTGGGTGGAGTCATGTGTAGTCATGTAGAGGCGGGTGGTGGGGTGGATGTGGGTGGAGTCATATGGAGGGGTGGTGGAGTGGATGTGGGTGGAAGCAGTTGGTGGGGTGGATGTGGGTGGAGTCATGTGTAGTCATGTAGAGGCGGGTGGAGGGGTGGATGTGGGTGTAGTCATGTTGATGTAGGTGGTTAGGTGGATGTGGAGGGGGTGGTGGGGTGGATGTGGATGGAGTCATGTGGAGGTAGGTGGTGGGGTTGATGTGGAGGGGGTAGTTGGGGTGGATGTGGGTGGAAGCAGTTGGTGGGGTGGATGTGGGTGGAGTCATGTTGATGTAGGTGGTGGGGTGGATGTGGGTGGAGTCATGTGGAGGGGTGGGTGTGGGTGGAGTCATGTTGATTTAGGTGGTGGGGTGGATGTGGAGGGGGTGGTGGGGTGGATGTGGGTGGAGTCATGTGGAGGTAGGTGGTGGGGTGGATGTAGGTGGAGTCATGTGGAGGGGTGGTGGAGTGGATGTGGGTGGAGTCATGTGGGGGTGGGTCAAGACGTTTCTGCTCTGCCATCTAGTTTCACCACATTTAAACAAACTGGCTCAGCATTAATTCAAACTCCAGATTCACAGCTCAAGCTGCTCTTCGGCCTCAACTGGAGAAGAAAGGTCTGGTCTTGTTTCAGAACCAGTACCTGGTACTGGATGAGCATGTAGTAGAAGTCCAGACTTGGCAGCGGGGGCTGATCTGGAACACAGGCCCCACAGAGGGCGGCTTGTTCTGGTTCTGGCAGCAGGCTGAGGCTGGCCCTCTGGTCCTCTAGTCTCTGACACTGAGATTCCAGAATCAGGTCCAACAGAGCCTCTCGGTCCTCCTGTTGGCCAATCTGGAGCTACAACAAGAACAACAGGCAAGTCACTGAAGAGTCACCAGGAAGTTCTTTTGATTGACACCAGTCCAGTCACATCATTGATGACTCGAACCATTTTAAAAGCAGCTACCATGTCAGCATGTCACAAAACCAAAACCAATGTTCTATGTGGATTTAGATTACATCATAGTTCAGAAACAGCACTGGTGGAAGTCACTTACTCTAACTTCTGACTTGTCTGAGCGTTGTGTTATGGACCGAGAACTGGTCTTATTGCTGTAACATGGATGGGGACTGGTCTTATTGTTGTAACATGGACCGGGAACTGGTCTGAGTGTTGTGTTATGGACCGGGAACTGGTCTAATTGCTGTAACATGGGCTGGGAACTGGTCTGAGCGTTGTGTTATGGACCGGGAACTGGTCTTATTGCTGTAAAATGGACTGGGAGGTCTGAGCGTTGTGTTATGGACCGGGAACTGGTCTTATTGCTGTAAAATGGACTGGGAGGTCTGAGCGTTGTGTTATGGACCGGGAACTGGTCTTATTGCTGTAACATGGGCTGGGAACTGGTCTGAGCGTTGTGTTATGGACCGGGAAACTGGTCTTATTGCTGTAACATGGACCGGGAACTGGTCTGAGTGTTGTGTTATGGACCGGGAACTGGTCTAATTGCTGTAACATGGGCTGGGAACTGGTCTGAGCGTTGTGTTATGGACCGGGAACTGGTCTTATTGCTGTAAAATGGACTGGGAGGTCTGAGCGTTGTGTTATGGACCGGGAACTGGTCTTATTGCTGTAAAATGGACTGGGAGTTCTGAGCGTTGTGTTATGGACCGGGAACTGGTCTTATTGCTGTAACATGGACTGGGAACTAGTCTTACTGCTGTGCCATGAATCAGGAAGTACTTTGAGCTCAAAACTGAGTACCTGAAAGGGGCAATGCTCTTTTTGTAATTTTAGAACTAAAAGTTAAATCAGTAAACTGGACCTGAAGAATTTTAGTCAGAATATGTTAATGCACACAAAGATGGGATTGCACAGCTACAACTAGAATTCTCAGCATTCACCACAGATCTTCAGACAATGTACCAGATCCAGTTGTAAATCTGTTAAAACCTGCTTACCTTCCTTTTGGAGGTGGGAGTCCTGTTTCTGAAACCAGAACCGAGGCTCTGGCCTCTGGGTCTGCCCTCACAACCAAATCCTCCTATAGGATTCATGAGGCCTGCCAGCGTCTTGAGGGTCCTGAGGGGGAAGTTGTTGCTGGAGACACAGGTATCACTAGGAGTACAGTGTCCTTGTCCTGGTTCTGCTTCTAGACCATGGTTTTGGTGAGGAGTCAGAGAGGTTCTGACTAACCTTCTGGTGTCGTGAGCAGGTGAGGATGAGCAGGAAACTGAAAGGTCATTGTCAGTCATTATGATACAGAGGGTGGTAAGGAGCCACTGGAGGAAGGCGGGACCTGGACAGAAGGAGGAAAGCAGGAAGTGAGTCATAAATTCTGATTTGAATATTGGAAAAAGCATTTCTACCAAAACAAACACAACTTCAACACAAAGCAGCTGAGTGACCAGCGCACGCTAGCTCGGCAAGCGTGTTAGCAGCTTAAAGCTAAGCTGCTACATCTACCCACACTAGTCTGTTAGATGTTTAAAGCTAAGCTGCTACATCTATCCACACTAGTCTGTTAGATGTTTAAAGCTAAGCTGCTACATCTACCCACACTAGTCTGTTAGATGTTTAAAGCTAAGCTGCTACATCTATCCACACTAGTCTGTTAGCGGTTTTAAAGCTAAGCTGCTACATGTAACAATATCAGTCTGATAGATGTTCAAAGCTTAGCTGCTACATCTACCCACACTAGTCTTTTAGTGGTTTTAAAGCTACGCTGCTACATCTACCAACACTAGTCTGTTAGAGGTTTAAAGGTTAAGCTGCCTCATCTACCAATACTAGTCTGTTAGTGGTTTAAAGCTAAGCTGCTACATCTACCCACACTAGTCCGTTAGCAGTTTAAAGCTAAGCTACTACCTATACCAATACTAGTCTGCTAGATGTTTAAAGCTGACCTGCTACATCTACCCACACTAGTCTTTTAGCAGTTTAAAGTTAAAATGCTACATCTACCCACACTACTCTGTTAGCAGTTTTAAAGCTAAGCTGCTAGATCTACCAACACTAGTCTGTTAGAGGTTTAAAGCTAAGAAGCTACATCTACCAACAGTAGTCTGTTAGATATTAAAAGCTAAGCAGCTACATCTACCAGCACGAGTATTTTAGCGGTTTAAAGCTAAACTGCTACATCTACCAACACTAGTCTGTAAGTGGTTTAAAGCTAAGCTGCTACATCTACTCACACTAGTCTGTTAGCAGTTTTAAAGCTAAGCTGCTACATTCACCAAAACTATTTTTTTAGATGTTTAAAACTAAGCTGCTACATCTACCCACACTAGTCTTTTAGCGGTTTAAAGCTAAGCTGCTACATCTACCCACACTAGTCTGTTAGTGGTTTTAAAGCTAAGCTGCTACATCTACCCACACTGGTCTGTTAGTGGTTTAGAGCTAAGGTGCTACATGATATCTGCAATGCTGACTCTTTACCCCAGTTCAAGTCCAAACTCAAAACCCATCTGTTCAAACTAGCATTTTATTTATAATCTGACCAACTTCCCATTGTTGTTTTGTTCTTTTGTTGTTATTATTTATTTTATCTACTTTATTGTATTTTATTTATCTATAAAGTGTCCTTGTGTGTCCTGAAAGGCGCTTTTAAATAAAATGTATTATTATTATTATTACATCTACCCACACTAGTCTGTTAGCAATTTTAAAGTTAAGCTGCTACATCTACCAACACTAGTCTGTTAGTGGTTTTAAAGCTAAGCTGTTAGATCTACCAACACTAGTCTGTTAGAGGTTTAAAGCTAAGAAGCTACATCTACCAGCACTAGTATTTTAGCGGTTTAAAGCTAAACTGCTACATCTACCAACACTAGTCAGTTAGTGGTTTAAAGCTAAGCTTCTACATCTACTTACACTAGTCTGTTAGCAGTTTTAAAGCTTAGCTGCATCTACCAATGCTAGTCTTTTAGCAGTTTAAAGGTAAGTGGCTACATCTACCAATACTAGTCTGTTAGATGTTTAAAGCTAAGCTGCTACATCTACCAACACTAACCTGTTAGAGGTTTAAAGCTAAGCGGCTACATCTACCCACACTAGTCTTTTAGCAGTTTAAATCTAAGTGGCTACATCTACAAATACTAGTCTGTTAGATGTTTAAATCTAAGCTGCTACATCTACCCACACTAGTCTGTTAGCTGTTTAAAGCTAAGCTGCTACATCTACCCACACTTGTCTGTTAGAGGTTTAAAGCTAAGCTGCTACATCAACCAACACTAACCTGTTAGAGGTTTAAAGCTAAGCTCCAACTATCCTACCCCACAAAATCTGAATAATATCAATGAAAAATGACCTCTTCTCAGATTAACAACATTTTTTTTTGCATGAAAAGCTGTTTAATTTTTTCAAAGGAGACAGCAATTTTTTGGTCTTACTTGTGAGATGTGGACTAGGAACTGATCTTATAGATGCATTCTTGACCAGGAACTGGTCTTTTCTTCTGGTGAGAAAGACCATTTCCTGGTCAAGAATGCATCTATAAGATCTGTTCCAGATTGCAGCAGACACTGAAGTTCTCCAGAGGTACCTCAGAGTTTGTGGTCAGAGCAGGAACCAGACTGTGGTATGTCAGCATGGCATGGCCTCACAAACAGACAAGCTCTAAAACCAGCTCAGGTCTGACCCAGGAGCATCCTGATGAAAATGATCTCCTCCTTCAGGCTGGTGCCAGGTCACCAGACCAAATATCATCTTCCCAAATACCTTGTTATTAAATCCATTAACAGAACCAAGGGGAATTATGCATCTCTGACCACCAGTTTGTTGCCGTGTGAGTTTAAGAATTGTTTCAGAGGGATTTTATACAGCATACAATACAGTTCTCAGAGAATCAGTCCAGATGAAACTGGGTCAGTACTGTTCCCATTGAGCCTCAGCCTTAGAAGTAGGTCAAACACAACATAAAAGCTCAGAGACCATTTACAACACAGACACACTCAAACACTCACATGGATGCATGAATGAGAAGCTCCACCTGCTGTTTGAGAAACCACAATGTATCACAAACCTGGAGATTTATTTTCTAGCTATAAAATACAGTGTTTCTGTCTTTATTTAGGAGATCCAGATGTATAGAACCATGCATTTATAGGATAAACAGAAGAGCTGAATATGTGGGTTGAAACCAGCAGTAGAGGAGCTGAAACCAGGACTAAAGGAGGTGAAACCAGGACTAGAGAAGCTAAAACCAGGACTAGAGGAGGTGAAAAAAGGACTAGAATAGCTAAAATCAGGACTAAAGGAGCTGAAATCAGGAGTAGAGGAGGTGAAATCAGGACTAGAGGAGCTGAAACCAGGACTAGAGGAGCTGAAAAAAGGACTAGAAGAGATCAAACCAGAACTAGAGGAGCTGGAACCGGGACTAGAGAAACTGAAACCAGGAGTACGGGAACTGAAACCAGGATTGGAGGAGCTGAAACAGGACTAGAGGAGCTGATACTAGGACTAGAGGAGCTGAAACCAGGAGTAGAGGAGCTGATACTAGGACTAAATGAGCTGATACTAGGACTAGAGGAACTGAAACCAGGAGTAGAGGAGGTGAAACCAGGACTAGAGGAGCTGAAACCAGGACTGGAGGAGCTGAAACAGGACTAGAGGAGCTGATACTAGGACTAGAGGAGCTGAAACCAGGACTAGAGGAACTGAAACCAGGAGTAAAGGAGCTGAAACCAGGATTAGAGGAACTGAAACCAGGAGTAGAGGAGGTGAAACCAGTACTAGAGGAGCTGAAATTAGGAGTAGAGGAGCTGAAACCAGGACTGGAGGAGCTGAAACAGGACTAAAGGAGCTGATACTAGGACTAGAGGAGCTGAATCCAGGACTAGAGGAGCTGAAAACCTGGAGTAGAGGAGCTGAAACCCAGACTAGAGGAACTGAAATCAGTGGTAGAAGAGCTGAAACAATGACTAGAGGAACTGAAACCAGGACTGGAGAAGCTGAAACAGGACTAGAGGAGCTGAAACCAGGAGTAGAGAAACTGAAGCCATGTCTAGGGGATGATCGTTAGGTCATTCACTGCTGCTTGGACCCTTCCAGACCAACTCAGGACCTTCCAGACCAACTCAGAACCTTCTAGACCAACTCAGGATCCTCTAGACCAACCACAGGTCAGAAGTCTCAGTGCCAGATTTCAGATTTGTTGTTAACCAACCACTGGTACCAGTTTGTGTACCAGTGTAACAGCTGAATTCATCTTCACGGATCTTCTGGAAAGTTCTGGACTCCACCATTCTGGAGTTTTACTGAATACACCCCCCCCCCCCCCTTCCTCAAACAACCTCACACAATGCCCCTCTAAAACTTGCTAGCAGCCCTGCTGGAAGACATTTGTCTCACCGTTTTTGACCAACAATGACCAAAAACCAAATCTGTGTCAGAGACGGGGACATGGAGACGTACCAGACCTGAAGTCCAGATGCAGAAGTTCCTTCCTCCTCTTCTCCTTGTTTCTAATGTTTCTGCTGTCGTCCTGAAACAAGTGAAACTCCTCTTACGGCCTGAACACAGACACACAATCTGACAATGAAAGAAAAAAAGACCCTCCCCCCCCCAACCAGCCTGCCCTTACATCATGGTTTCCATGGGAACCAAAGAGAGGCCTCCAAATCCTGCCCCTCTCCATTCCACTCAAACACACACACCAGTTCATGTGTCCTTCTGAGGACCTCACTCTAACCCCACTCAGGTCCATCTCACCACAAACCTAGACCTGGAGCTGAGCTCATGTCTCACCTGGTCCAGGTCCCAGGTCCGCATCTGGACAGTAAACTCTTCATTCAGAGAACCAGACCAGACTGGTCTGTGTCCAGTTTTTACCCTGCTCTTGATTATACTGAATTCTCTACTAAAGTAAATGGTAAATGGACTGCATTTATACCGCTTTATCCACATCAAGGTGCCCTCAAAGCGGTTTACAATAGACCTGAGACTAAAAATCTCAGCCCAGACCTGAGACTGAGAACCTCGGTCCAGAACTGGGACTGAGAACATCAGCCCAGACCTGAGATTGAGAACCTCGATCCAGACCTGAGACTGAGAACCAAAGTTCAGACCTGAGACTGAGAACCTCAGTCCAGACCTGAGACTGAGAACCTCGGTCCAGACCTGAGACTAAGAACCTCGGTCCAGACCTGAGATTGAGAACCTCAGTCAAGCTCTGAGACTGAGAACCTCGGTCCAGACCTGAGACTAAAAACCTCAGTCCAGACCTGAGATTAAGAACCTCAGTCCAGACCTAAAACTAAAAAACCAAAGTTCAGACCTGAGACTGAGGACCAAAGTTCAGACCTTAGACTGAGAACCAAAGTTCAGACCTGAGACTGAGAACCAAAGTTCAGACCTGAGACTGAGAACCTCAGTCTCAGACCTGAGACTGAGAACCAAAGTTCACACCTGAGACTGAGAACCTCAGTCTCAGACCTGAGACTGAGAACCTCAGTCCAGACCTGAGACTGAGAACCTTGGTCCAGACCTGAGACTGAGAACCTCGGTCCAGACCTGAGACTGAGAACCTTGGTCCAGACCTGAGACTAAGAACCTCGGTCCAGACCTAAAACTAAAAAACCAAAGTTCAGACCTGAGACTGAGGACCAAAGTTCAGACCTTAGACTGAGAACCAAAGTTCAGACATGAGACTGAGAACCTCGGTCCAGACCTAAGATTGAGAACCTCGGTCCAGACCTAAAACTAAAAATCAAAGTTCAGACCTGAGACTGAGGACCAAAGTTCAGACCTTAGACTGAGAACCAAAGTTCAGACCTGAGACTATAAAACCTCAGTCCAGACCTGAGACTGAGAACCTCAGTCCAGCCCTGAGACTGAGAACCTTGGTCCAGACCTGAGATTGAGAACCAAAGTCCAGACCTGAGACTAAGAACCAAAGTTCACACCTGAGACTGAGAACCTCAGTCTCAGACCTGAGACTGAGAACCAAAGTTCACACCTGAGACTGAGAACCTCAGTCTCAGACCTGAGACTGAGAACCTCAGTCCAGACCTGAGACTGAGAACCTCTGTCCAGACCTGAGACTGAGAACCTCGGTCCAGACCTGAGACTGAGAACCTTGGTCCAGACCTGAGACTAAGAACCTCGGTCCAGACCTAAAACTAAAAAACCAAAGTTCAGACCTGAGACTGAGGACCAAAGTTCAGACCTTAGACTGAGAAGCAAAGTTCAGACATGAGACTGAGAACCTCGGTCCAGACCTAAAACTAAAAATCAAAGTTCAGACCTGAGACTGAGGACCAAAGTTCAGACCTTAGACTGAGAACCAAAGTCCAGACCTGAGACTGTGAACCACAGTTCAGACCTGAGACTGAGAACCTCGATCCAGACCTGAGACTGAGAAACGCGGTCCAGACCTGAGACTTAAAACCTCGATCCAGACCTAAAACTAAAAATCAAAGTTCAGACCTGAGACTGAGAACCAAAGTTCAGACCTGAGACTGAGAACCTCAGTCTCAGGTCTGAGACTGAAAACTTCGGTCCAGACCTGAGAACTGAGAACCACAGTTCACACCTGAGACTGAAAACCTCAGTCCAGACCTGAGACTGAGAACCAAAGTTCAGACCTGAGACTGAGAACCAAAGTTCAGACCTGAGACTGAGAACCAAAGTTCAGATCTGAGACTGGGAAACTCAGTCCAAACCTTAGACTGAAAACCTCAGTCCAGACCTGAGACTGAGAACCTCTGTCCAGACCTGAGACTGAGAACCAAAGTTCAGACCTTAGACTGAGAACCAAAGTTCAGACCTGAGACTGAGAACCTCTGTCCAGACCTGAGGCTGAGAACCAAAGTTCAGACCTGAGACTGAGAAGCTCACTCTAGACCTGAGACTGACAACCAAAGTTCAGACCTGAGACTGAGAACCTTGGTCCAGACCTGAGATTGAGAACCAAAGTTCAGACCTGAGACTGAGAACCTCAGTCCAGACCTGAGACTGAGAACCTCTGTCCAGACCTGAGACTGAGAACCAAAGTTCAGACCTTAGACTGAAAACCTCAGTCCAGACCTGAGACTGAGAACCTCTGTCCAGACCTGAGACTGAGAACCAAAGTTCAGACCTTAGACTGAGAACCAAAGTTCAGACCTGAGACTGAAAACCTCAGTCCAGACCTGAGGCTGAGAACCAAAGTTCAGACCTGAGACTGAGAAGCTCACTCTAGACCTGAGACTGACAACCAAAGTTCAGACCTGAGACTGAGAACCTTGGTCCAGACCTGAGATTGAGAACCAAAGTTCAGACCTGAGACTGAGAACCTCAGTCTCAGACCTGAGACTGAAAACCAAAGTTCAGACCTTAGACTGAGAACCAAAGTTCAGACCTCAGACTGAGAACTTCAGCCTCAGGTCTTAGACTGAAAACCTCAGTCCACCTGAGACTGAAAACCACGTCTCTTCTCAAAGAAAAGTTACCTAATTATCAAACCCAAATCCAAACCTATTCCCCCTAATTCCAGGTTCGTCATTAGAGAAACTGATACTTTTATCGGGCTCACCTTAACTCCAGTACTCTCTGGTCCAAATCCTGCAGTTCTGTGCTGGTACAGAACTGGAGTTAAGGTTCGTCGTTAGAGAAACTGGTACTTTCACTGGGTTCACCTTAACTCCAGTTCTGTGGAATGTAAAGCAGCACACACAGCACTGGTTTACATTCCAAGCTTTCACCCAAAACTCTGCTGCTTCATTTCAGTACAGATAAGCACCTTCTCTGCTTCACTTAAAACTACACTTGCTGTTAATTCTCTGAGCTAATTCTTCTGTTTTTATTAAATCACGATTGTTTTTACTGTTGATTGGAACTCACAATAATCATTACATTTCTGTTACTGATTAACAATCACGAACAGTATTCATAAAAGTAATCATCTCATCTCCTACGTCCATTACACTCTGCATTGATCAGAAATCACCAGCTGCACCCCCCCCAACACACACACACAGTCTGTGACCTCTGCACCCCCAGATCCCTCGACACATGGCATGTCATGAACATGAAGCAGAAAGATGTAGGTTCTGTAAAGATGCTGAGACATTATTGTTACAGTAAAAACAGAAGATTGAAAGGTTGATTCACTAAACTGAAGCCTTTCATGATGCATCAGGTAACTGTTGTTCTACTTCACAGCAGGTAGTCCACTAAATCAGACCCTTCTGGGCTCTAAACTAGTCCTGCTTTGCTAAGGAAACACATCCAGGGATGTCTGGTGTTCAGTGACTTAAGTTTAAACTCATGATCAATGACTGGATACTCATCTGCACTGTCTCTTTTATTTATTGCCATTTTCTACTGTCTAGTTAATATTCCAATTTGTTATTGCTCAGGTTATGGCACTGAACCTTGAACCAAGGTCCTTATCACAGCAGCAGCCTGAAGGACGGAGAGCATCATGGGTAATCTTGCTTCCTTATCACAGCTGGAATGTTAATGGAAGAGCCTCTGCATGTGACTGTCTCCATGGAGATAAGAGGACTGAAATAGACTGAAAAGGACTGGGGATGGAGGGAGACCAGAGACCTGGTTCTGAAGATCCGACAAACGACTGGTAAAAATGAAGGAAATCAGTGTTTAGTAGGTTACTTATGGTTACCATACTGTTATTATGGTACTAAATCTATGATTTCTATTGCAAATACTTCCACATCTGTAAGAATCAAGAATCTAAGGGAGGAGCAGAAGAAATGAGTCTGGACTGGAGGAGCTGAAACCAGGTCTAGAGGAGTTGGAACAAGGTCTAGAGGAGCTGAAACCAGAACTGGAGGAGCTGAAACCACGACTAGAGAAGCTAAAACCAGGACTAGAGAAGTTGAAACCAGGTCTAGAGGAGGTGGAACAAGGTCTAGAGGAGCTGAAACCAGGTCTAGAGGAGCTGTAACCAGGACTGGAGGAGCTGAAACCAGGACTGGAGGAGTTGGAACAAGGTCTAGAGGAGCTGAAACCAGGTCTAGAGCAGCTGTAACCAGGACTGGAGGAGCTGAAACCAGGTCTGGAGGAGGTGGAACAAGGTCTAGAGGAGCTGAAACCAGGTCTAGAGCAGCTGTAACCAGGACTGGAGGAGCTGAAACCAGGTCTGGAGGAGTTGGAACAAGGTCTAGAGGAGCTGAAACCAGGAATGGATGAGCTGAAACCACGACTAGAGGAGCTAAAACCAGGACTAAAGAAGTTGAAACCAGGTCTGGAGGAGGTGGAACTAGGTAGAGAGGAGCTGAAACCAGGAATGGATGAGCTGAAACCAGGACTGGATGAGCTGAAACTGGGACTGGAGGAGCTAAAACAACGACTGATGGAGCTGAAACCAGGTCTAGAGGAGCTGAAACCAGGACTGGAGGAGGTGAAACCAGGACTGGAGGAGCTAAAATCAGGACTGGAGGAGCTGAAACCAGGACTAGAGGAGCTGAAACCAGGACTGGAGGAGCTGAAACCAGGACTGGAGGAGCTGAAACAAGGAATGGAGGAGCTGAAAATTCTTATAATATTGCCTGAAAACCTTTTCACATTCCAATTGCACCCACTGAAATAAAATGTTTGCAAAAAAAAAATAAACGTTTTGGTCCAGTCTAGAGGGTATAATCAGAGAAAAACTCTGACCAATCAATGTACTGATCATCTTTACTTTCATTGGCTGCCTAATACGTCCATCAAATATCAATGCACTCCCACCCCTCCCTCCCTCCCTGAGGTTCATGTAGTCATGAATCATGTGAAGGTGTGGTTTCGAGGGGTGGGCTGAAGAGGAGGAGGCGGAGCCTTTGGGAGGAGGGAGGGAGTGTATATTTTCAAAATTTCACTTGAGTTGGATTGCTGGAACCATTTTTTCAAAGAACACCTACCCCACCTTTAACCTTTTAATGTCTTTTTTATAAAATCCAATGCCATTTTTAAAGATAAAATTATGAAATTTGGAATATGAGCTGCCCCTTATGTGTTTTTAACCGATATGAAATAATTTTAATTTTCTTACTTTGTATTAATGCCCAATTGTCATTTAATTGTTTAACTTTTTAATCCAATTATTTCCCTTCTTTTTGATTATTAAATATAATTTAAACCAAATAAAATCAAGGTTGGGGTTAAGGGTCTCTGTGAGGTTAGGAGGGGGGTAAGGAATTAGGGTTAGGGGATAGGATTGTGGTTAGGAATTAGAGTTAGATTAGGGTTGGGGTTAGGGGTTAGGAGTAGGATTGGGGTTAGGTTTAGGGTTAGGGTTAGTGGTTAGGGGTTAGGTTTAGGGGTTATGGGTTAGGGTTAGGGGTTAGAGGTTAGGTTTAGGGTTAGGGGTTAGGGTTAGTGGTTAGGGGTTAGGTTTAGGGGTTATGGGTTAGGGTTAGAGGTTAGGTTTAGGGTTAGTTTTAGGGTTAGGGTTTAGGTTTTAGTTAGTTTAGGGTTAGGTTAGTTAGTTTAGGGTTAGGGTTAGGGTTAGGGTTAGGTTAGGGTTTCTTTTTTAGGGTTTTTTTTAGGTTTAGGGTTAGGGTTAGGGTTAGTTGTTAGGGGTTAGGGTTAGGGTTACGGGTTAGGGTTAGTGGTTAGGGGTTAGGTTTAGGGGTTATGGGTTAGGGGCAGAGCATGTGAGCGGAGCGGAGCGTGAGCGAGCGAGGAGCGGAGCGGACGAATTTTGAAAGGAGCGCAGAGCGGGAGTTTTTTTTCTAGGATGATTCGGGTGGAGCGGGGCGTCATCCCGCTCCAGTTTCGCTCCGTTACCGTTCATATCACGGTCTTCAAGTATAACAATAGGAGGAGAACAGTGAATGAAAAATAGTTTCGGGAAAGGTTAATAACAAACAAAAGTGTATTAAATCAGCTAATTCCGTTAGGTGAAATTATTTTCTTATTTTTTTCTTGTCAGTAAATATCTATTTTTTTGGACTTTAAAACGGCTGTCGGCTCTGCAGGCCAGGCATACACTGTGCGACTGTCGGCTCGTTTTGAGCCGATTTTCCAGTCGTGCGAGTATTTTTTGGATCGGGCCGAATTTTGACCCTATCATGGGTCGTGCTTCGTGCAGTATACGTGGGGTAACGACGAGAGATCAACACCTCCCGACGAGCTCCCGATCACAAGTCGTGTGCTCGCAAGGAAATCAAACTTGTTTAAAATCCTGGTTGCTCCTCGTGAAGGTATCTCACAGTAGAAGCAGTAGGTGCGTTTGAGATGAACCGCGCCTCGCCTGGCGAGTAGACGAGATCAGGCGGCCGCAGCAGGAGGTGGAGACAAAAAGCTGCAGTCAAGTCGGACAGTTTCTAGCACATACAGGTGGAGACACTTACTTTAGATCACCTGTATGTTAGTTTGCAGACCACGTTCTTAGATAAAGTGTCCTCGATCGCTGATTGAAGTTAAAATAAAAGTGATCCTCCTGTTGCATGATACGTGTTCTTATCTGCATTGTGCGCCAACCGCCGGTGATCGATTCTGCGCAGGCCTGGCTCATTTCAAACGCACCCTTAGGTGCGTTATGAACGTATAGTGTAAGCAGTCAAGTCGCATCAGAGCATCGGGCCGTACAGTGTGAGAGCATTACTCGTGGGCTGCGAACTTTTGAACTCAGCGATCTAGTCGTGCAGTGTGAGATAGGGCTGAATCAAACGATTTAAAATATCGCACAGTGTATGCCCGGCCTTAGGCTTCAGGTAAACATGTACATTTTATATGCATGCAAACATTTTTGGAGCGGAGCGCGGAGCGGGGTGCAGTGTTACTGGAGCGCTGAGCGGTTATGGGTGAAGCGGCGTTTTGCGACTTTGAGGGAAGAGCGGAGCGGTGACAACCTTTGTGAGCGAGGAGCGGAAATTATCGCCGCTCCACTCCGCTCACATGCTCTGGTTAGGGGTTAGAGGTTAGGTTTAGGGTTAGGGTTAGTTGTTAGGGGTTAGGGTTAGGGTTAGGGGTTAGGGTTAGTGGTTAGGGGTTAGGTTTAGGGGTTAGGGTTAGGGTTAGTTGTTAGGGGTTAGGGTTAGGGGTTAGGGTTAGGGTTAGGGTTAGGTTAGGGTTAGGGTTTAGGGGTTAGGGTTAGGGTTAGTTAGGTTTAGGTTAGGGTTAGGGTTAGTTGTTAGGTTAGGGGTTAGGGTTTAGGGTTATGGGTTAGGGTTAGGGTTAGGTTTAGGTTTAGTTAGGGTTAGGGGTTAGGGTTAGTTTTTTTCGGTTTTTTTTTTTTCGGGTTCGGGGTTCGGTTTTTCGGTTTCGGGTTTTAGGGTTTTTTAGGTTTAGGGTTCGTTTTTAGGGTTTAGGGTTCGGTTTTAGGTTAGGGGGTTAGGTTTCGGGTTCGGGTTTCGGTTTTTTTCGGGTTTAGGTTCTTTTTCGGGTTCGGGTTAGGGTTTGTTTTTCGGTTAGGTTCGGGTTTTTTCGGTTAGGTTCGGGTTTTGGGTTTCGGGTTCGGGTTTTTAGGGTTTCGGGTTCGGGTTTTTCTTGTTAGGGGTTTTTTAGGGGTTCGGTTGGGGTTAGGGGTTAGGTTTCGGTTTTTTTCGGGTTTTTTTTTAGGTTTTCGGGTTTTTAGGGTTAGGTTTAGGGTTTTAGGGTTAGGGTTTTAGGGTTTAGGGTTTAGGGGTTCGGTTAGTTTTAGTTTAGGGTTTTCGGGGTTTTAGGGGTTTAGGGTTCGGGTTTAGGGTTTTTAGGTTCGTTTTTTAGGGTTTTAGTTTTTAGGGGTTAGGTTTCGTTTAGGGTTTTCGGGTTTCGGGTTAGGTTTTTTTAGGGTTAGGTTTAGGGGTTAGGGTTTTTAGGGTTTTCGGTTAGGGTTGTTTTTAGGGTTAGGGGTTAGGGTTAGGGTTAGGTTTTCGGTTAGGGTTTTTTTTTAGGGTTAGGGTTAGTTGTTAGGGGTTAGGTTTAGGGTTAGGGGTTAGGGTTAGGGTTAGGGGTTAGTGTACTCACATTCTAGTTACAGTTGGTTGGAGGAGTCTGATGACGATGGGACCAGTCTGCTCCTGGTTCCCATCCATTACTGCCTGCTCTCAGGATAAAAGCATCTTCTTATCTCTGAGTGCTTCTATTCCAGTTCTCTTCCATCTTTGGTCAGCTGGCCCTCCTCGCGCTCTCTCTCTCCCGTGCTCCATTCATTCCTTCCTCTCTTGCCCGGTGTCCAGCTGCTATAAAGTCTGGAATGGAGACCTCCTCAGTCTCTGTCATTGGCAGCATGGCTCCGAAGAAGGTTGAACCCAAGAAGACAGAGGTGAAGAAGGTGGAGGCCAAGAAGGAGGAGCCCCAGCCTCCTCCTCCCAAACCCGCAGAGCCAGAGCCCAAACCCCCTGAGGTGGACCTGAAGAAGATTGTGGTGGAGTTCACCCCGGACCAGATCGAGGAGTTCAGGGATGCCTTCACGCTGTTTGATGAGACACCAGCGGGCGAGATGAAGATCCGCTATGCTCAGTGTGGTGACGTGCTGCGGGCGCTGGGTCACAACCCCACCAACGAGGAGGTGCTGAAGCTGCTGGGGAGACCCAAGGCGGAGGAAATGAACGTCCAGCTGCTGGACTTCGACACCTTCCTGCCCATGCTGCAGCACGTGGCGCGCTCCAAGGAGCAGGGCAACTTCGAGGACTTTGTGGAAGGGTTGCGCGTCTTCGACAAGGAGGGCAACGGCACGGTGATGGGGGCAGAGCTCCGCCACGTGCTCGCCACACTGGGGGAGAAGATGACGGAGGATGAGGTGGACCGCCTCATGGCGGGACAGGAGGACGCCAATGGACACATCAACTACACCGAGTTTGTCAAGCACATCCTGGCAGGATGAAGGCGGAGTCACGCTCTGGCTGATCCAATGGAAAAATGTCTCACTGTGACATCACAAACCCATCTGTATTGAACCCGTCTGTGTCTGCTCATCTGGACTAGCTGAGTTTAAAAACAAAAACACGTAGAAACGTCTGGACCCGTCCAGAACTGGAGGACAAAGATCAGTCCACTGAAGGTTCAGTTTACTTCACTGAAACATCTGGCTGTCAATCACTTTAATAAATGTTTTATTTCTGATGTGCTTTAGTTTGTCTGAATAAACCCTTTACATTCATGAAAAAAGAAGGTTTCATTTCTATAATTAAATTCACTTTCAAATCAAGCTTCTTCAACTTTCCAATAACAATGCACCAATTTTTTTATAATTCCAAAATTGATTGTATAAATATTAATCAAACAAATCCAAAGATGATACTGTTGGTTAACATCTGGATGACTTAGCTCATTATTCACCAACGGATTACATACGAACGTTAACATAGTACAAAAGGAAATTACAGTTCCTTTACTGACCACTAGAGACTGTAGTTCCTCTACTGACCACTAGAGGCTGCAGTTCCTCTACAGACCACTAGAGACTGTAGTCCCTCTACTGACCACTAGAGACTGCAGTTCCTCTACTGATCACTAGAGACTGTAGTCCCTCTACTGACCACTAGAGACTGTAGTTCCTCTACTGACCACTAGAGGCTGCAGTTCCTCTACAGACCACTAGAGACTGTAGTCCCTCTACTGACCACTAGAGACTGCAGTTCCTCTACTGATCACTAGAGACTGTAGTCCCTCTACTGACCACTAGAGGCTGCAGTTCCTCTACAGACCACTAGAGGCTGCAGTTCCTCTACGAACAACTAGAGGCTGCAGTTCCTCTACCGACCACTAGAGAGGCTGCAGTTCCTCTACTGACCACTAGAGGCTGCAGTTTCTCTACAGACCACTAGAGGCTGCAGTTCCTCTACTGACCACTAGAAGCTGCAGTTCCTCTACCGAACACTAGAGGCTGCAGTTCCTCTACCGACCACTAGAGAGGCTGCAGTTCCTCTATTGACCACTAGAGAGGCTGCAGTTCCTCTACTGACCACTAGAGACTGCAGTTCCTCTACTGATCACTAGAGACTGTAGTCCCTCTACTGACCACTAGAGACTGTAGTTCCTCTACTGACCACTAGAGGCTGCAGTTCCTCTACAGACCACTAGAGGCTGCAGTTCCTCTACGAACAACTAGAGGGTGCAGTTCCTCTACCGACCACTAGAGAGGCTGCAGTTCCTCTACTGACCACTAGAGGCTGCAGTTTCTCTACCGACCACTAGAGGCTGCAGTTCCTCTACTGACCACTAGAAGCTGCAGTTCCTCTACCGAACACTAGAGGCTGCAGTTCCTCTACCGACCACTAGAGAGGCTGCAGTTCCTCTATTGACCACTAGAGAGGCTGCAGTTCCTCTACTGACCACTAGAGGCTGCAGTTTCTCTACAGACCACTAGAGGCTGCAGTTCCTCTACTGACCACTAGAAGCTGCAGTTCCTCTACCGAACACTAGAGGCTGCAGTTCCTCTAGAACAGAATAGAATAGAATCCTTTATTGTCACTGCACATAGGTACAATGAGATTTAAAGAAGCATCTCCGGTTACAGTGCAAAAAAGAGTGCAAAGTACAAACAGTGCAGATCAGTGTGCAAAGATATGCAATATAAAAGAATAGTGCAGATTATTGAGGTAGTACAAAATATATGCAGTGTAAAGCAAAATAGTGCAAATAATCGAGGTAGAACGAATAAAAGAAGGTGGGGATATGAGGATATAAGGTGCACAGTTAAATCCTGAGACGGCATAACAGATGCTATATACAGATACTATAAACAGATGCTATAAACAGATTTTTTTTTTTTTTTTTGTTGTGTTTCCTGAAGTTGACGATGGTCTCCTTGGTTTTTTTGGTGTTCAGAGCAGGTTGTTCTCTGAACAACAGGCTGTCAGCTTCAGGACCTCCTCTCTGTAGGCTGCCTCGTCCCCCTTCCAGATGAGTCCGACCACCGTAGTGTCATCAGCGAACTTAACTATGAGGTTGTTGTTGTGGGTCGGACTGGAGTCGTTGGTGTCCAGGCAGTACAGGAGGGGGCTCAGCACACAGCCCTGAGGAGAACCGGTGCTCAGCATACGGGTGGAGGACAGGTGGGGGCCAAGTCTCACAGTCTGGGTCGGTTGGAAAGAACTGACAACTAGAGGCTGCAGTTCCTCTACCGACCACTAGAGGCTGCAGTTCCTCTACCGACCACTAGAGACTGCAGTTCCTCTACCGACCACTAGAGACTGCAGTTCCTCTACCGACCACTAGAAGCTGCAGTTCCTCTACTGACCACTAGAGGCTGCAGTTCCTCTACTGAACACTAGAGGCTGCAGTTCCTCTACCGACCACTAGAGGCTGCAGTTCCTCTACTAACCACTAGAGGCTGCAGTTCCTCTACTAAACACTAGAGGCTGCAGTTCCTCTACCGAACACTAGAGGCTGCAGTTCCTCTACTGACCACTAGAGGCTGCAGTTCCTCTACTGAACACTAGAGGCTGTGGTTCCTCTACTGACCACTAGAGGCTGCAGTTCCTCTACTGAACACTAGAGGCTGCAGTTCCTCTACCGACCACTAGAGGCTGCAGTTCCTCTACTGACCACTAGAGGCTGCAGTTCCTCTACTAACCACTAGAACTGCTACCGAACTAGAGGCTGCAGTTTCCTCTACTGACCCACTAGAGGCTGCAGTTCCTCTACCGACCACTAGAGAGGCTGCAGTTCCTCTACTGACCACTAGAGGCTGCAGTTCCTCTACCGACCACTAAAGGCTACAGTTCCTCTACCGAACACTAGAGGCTGCAGTTCCTCTACTGACCAGTAGAGCTGAAGTTCCTCTACCGACCACTAGAGGCAGCAGTTCCTCTACCGACCACTAGAGGCTGCAGTTCTTCTACCAACCACTAGAGGCTGCAGTTCCTCTACCGACCACTAGAGGCTGCAGTTCCTCTACCGACCTCTAGAGAGGCTGCAGTTCCTCTACTGACCACTAGAGGCTGCAGTTCCTCTACCAACCACTAGAGGCGGAAGTTCCTCTGCAGACCACTAGAGGCTGTAGTTCCTCTACCGACCACTAGAGGCTGCGGTTCCTCTACCGACCACTAGAGGCAGCAGTTCCTCTACCGACCACTAGAGGCTGCAGTTCCTCTACTGACCACTAGAGGCTGCAGTTCCTCTACCGACCACTAGAGGCTGCAGTTCCTCTACCGACCACTAGAGGCTGCAGTTGTTCTACTGACCACTAGAGGCTGCAGTTCCTCTACCGACCATTAGAGAGGCTGCAGTTCCTTTACCGACCGCTAGAGAGGCTGCAGTTCCTCTACAGACCACTAGAGGCTGCAGTTCCTCTACCGACCACTAGAGGCTGCAGTTCCTCTACTGACCACTAAAGGCTGCAGTTCCTCTACCGACCACGAGAGGCTGCAGTTACTCTACTGACCACTAGAGACTGTAGTTCCTCTAGTAACCACTAGAGACTGTAGTTCCTTTACCGACCACTAGAGAGGCTGCAGTTCCTCTACTGACCACTAGAGGCTGCAGTTCCTCTACTGACCACTAGAGACTGTAGTCCCCCGACTGACCACTAGAGGCTGCAGTTCCTCTACAGACCACTAGAGGCTGCAGTTCCTCTACGAACAACTAGAGACTGTAGATCCTCTACTGACCACTCTAGAGACTGCAGTTCCTCTAGAACAGAATAGAATAGAATCATTTAGAATTTTTTCACGACCCGCAGCTTTGAAAAAAACCCAACAAAAAATACATCAAAACGACCGGCTTGATCGGGATCGGTGTGCTATGACTTTTGCTGGCGTTCCGTCGAACGGTTTTCCCGAAAATCCCAAAAAAACGGGAATTTTTGTCCCATAGGAATGAATGGAATTTGGCAGAAATCCGGCAAAAAAAGCCCAAAACCCACCCCTCTTTGGACCTGTATAGCACGGCCATATTTCATCACAGAGACACCAAAACTTTGACCTATAACATACTGAAGCCGTGTATTGTTGTGATTTACCGTCTTTGAGAAATCACATTTTACGTTTTATAATTTTTACAAAATCTTCAGAATCCTGTCCTCACTCTAGTGATGTCATCACGCACTCTAGCTCAGAGGAGAGAAGAAACACAATTTTCAAACCTGCCTTTTCCTCTTTCACGTCCACTCCTTTTGCTCAACCTACATAAATTATACATCAAAACGTTGGCATTTTTGTCCTCTTTCAGATGATGTGACTTTTGTGTCTGTGTGGTGTTTAGTTTTCTGTCAAATCAACCTAGAGTTCAAGGTGGTCCTTCCCGGCTCCTATATATTTCTATGGGGACATTTCTGAATTCTGTCATCTGACAACAAAGCCGCACATGTGACTGCCTCCCCTGAAGCCCCGCCCCTTTCTGCCTGTTCTTTAGGCACAGTATATGATATATTATGAGAATGATCACAGCCTTGACTCACATATGAGCTTTAGTTCATCCCATTCCTAATCAATATGATGTGGCTCCACCCTTTGCAGCATTAACAGCTTCAACACTTCTAGGAAGTGTGTTTATTGGGGATTTTTGACCATTCTTCCAGAAGTGCATTTCTGAGGTCACACACTCATGTTGGCCCAGAAGGTCAATATCCCAGAAGTCTTCTATCAGGTTTTGGTCAGGACTCTGCAGGCCACTCTGGTCACCGTGCTGACGGGCGGCTTAATTGGCGGCTTAATTGGCCACGCCTCAAAATTTCTCCGAAATTTTCTAGTTATTATTGCTGTCTGTTGTTTATAAAAAAAAAAAAAAAAAAGGAGAGCCCTTACTACATTGAATTTCCCTTTATGGGCTAAATAAAGTATTTTTCATTTCATTTCATTTTCATTCATTTCATTTCATCCTGGTTTCAGCTCTTATATTTCTGTTTTCAACATCTATCATCCTGGTTTCAGCTCTTATATTTCTGTTTTCAACATCTATAGTCTTGGTTTCAGCTCTTATATTTCTGTTTACAAAATCTATTGTCCTGTTTTCACATCTTATATTTCTGTTTTCAATATCTTTAGTCCTGTTTTCAGCTCTTATATTTCTGTTTTCAACATCTATCGTCTTGGTTTCAGCTATTATTGTCCTGTTTTCACATCTTATATTTCTGTTTTCAACATCTATAGTCCTGTTTTTAGGTCTTATATTTCTGTTTTCAACATCTATCGTCCTGGTTTCAGCTCTTATATTTCTGTTTTCAACATCTATCGTCCTGGTTTCAGCTCTTATATTTCTGTTTTCAACATCTATCGTCCTGGTTTCAGCTCTTATATTTCTGTTTTCAACATCTATCGTCCTGGTTTCAGCTATTATTGTCCTGTTTTCACATCTTATATTTCTGTTTTCAATATCTTTAGTCCTGTTTTCAGCTCTTATATTTCTGTTTTCAACATCTATAGTCCTGTTTTTAGGTCCTATATTTCTGTTTTCAACATCTATAGTCCTGTTTTTAGGTCCTATATTTCTGTTTTCAACATCTATAGTCCTGTTTTTAGGTCCTATATTTCTGTTTTCAACATCTATAGTCCTGGTTTCAGCTCTTATATTTGTTTTCAACATCTATAGTCCTGGTTTCAGCTCTTATATTTCTGTTTTTAACATCTATAGTTCTGTTTTTAGGTCCCATATTTCT
This sequence comes from Hirundichthys speculiger, assembly GCA_018398805.1. Classification (NCBI taxonomy): domain Eukaryota; kingdom Metazoa; phylum Chordata; class Actinopteri; order Beloniformes; family Exocoetidae; genus Hirundichthys; species Hirundichthys speculiger. The sequence goes on from JAGFBZ010000698.1 coordinate 62,492, forward strand.
GTTTTCAACATCTATAGTCCTGGTTTCAGCTCTTATATTTCTGTTTTCAACAATTATAGTCCTGTTTTTAGGTCCTATATTTCTGTTTTCAACATCTATAGTCCTGTTTTTAGGTCCTATATTTCTGTTTTCAACATCTATAGTCCTGGTTTCTGCTCTTATATTTCTGTTTTCAACAATTATAGTCCTGTTTTTAGGTCCTATATTTCTGTTTTCAACATCTATAGTCCTGTTTTTAGGTCCTATATTTCTGTTTTCAACATCTATAGTCCTGGTTTCAGCTCTTATATTTCTGTTTTCAACATCTATAGTCCTGTTTTTTAGGTCCTATATTTCTGTTTTCAACATCTATAGTCCTGTTTTTAGTCCTATATTTCTGTTTTCAACATCTATAGTCCTGGTTTCAGCTCTTATATTTCTGTTTTCAACAATCTATAGTCCTGTTTTTAGGTCCTATATTTCTGTTTTCTCTATAGTCCTGTTTTAGGTCCTATATTTCTGTTTTCAACATCTATAGTCCTGGTTTTAGCTCTTATATTTCTGTTTTCAACAATAGTCCTGTTTTTAGGTCCTATATTTCTGTTTTTAACATCTATAGTCCTGTTTTTAGGTCCCATATTTCTGTTTTCAACATCTATAGTCCTGGTTTCAGCTCTTATATTTCTGTTTTCAACATCTATAGTCCTGTTTTTAGGTCCTATATTTCTGTTTTCAACATCTATAGTCCTGTTTTTAGGTCCTATATTTCTGTTTTCAACATCTATAGTCCTGGTTTCAGCTCTTATATTTCTGTTTTCAACAATTATAGTCCTGTTTTTAGGTCCTATATTTCTGTTTTCAACATCTATAGTCCTGTTTTTAGGTCCTATATTTCTGTTTTCAACATCTATAGTCCTGGTTTCAGCTCTTATATTTCTGTTTTCAACATCTATAGTCCTGTTTTTAGGTCCTATATTTCTGTTTTCAACATCTATAGTCCTGTTTTTAGGTCCTATATTTCTGTTTTCAACATCTATAGTCCTGGTTTCAGCTCTTATATTTCTGTTTTCAACAATTATAGTCCTGTTTTTAGGTCCTATATTTCTGTTTTCAACATCTATAGTCCTGTTTTTTAGGTCCTATATTTCTGTTTTTCAACAACTATAGTCCTGTTTTTCCTGTTTTTAGGTCCTATATTTGTTTTCAACATCTATAGTCCTGTTTTCAGCTCCTAGATTCCTGCCCCCCCCCCCCCCCCCCCCCCCCCCCCTGCGCAAATGGTGGCTGTGCATGCACAGACTGCTTTGCTGGACACCCCCTGCACCCTCCTCCCTCTCCCCTTTCCGATGGTTTAAGTTCGTTATGCTTAAATTTTTGTCCTGGGATTTTTTTCTAATCTCATAACGCGCCCCTCAAGGACATGTTGTGAGATACTTTTTTTTTAACCCTCTCCCTCCCTCTCCCCATGTGATCTTATTTTTCCTCTGATAAGAAGGTGGCGCCGCTACGTGGCAGCAGCCCCCAGACACCGTCGACCCATGTCCGATATGTTTGTTTGTTTGTTGGTTTCTGTATGTTTTTCTTCGACGATGTACTGGGAATGTAATTTAACTGTGTTGGGATGCTGGCTTAGTGACAATAAAGACATTCATTCCTTCCAACCAGCTGGACCATGGCTGAATGACCTACAGACCTGCTGATCTGACTGAGGATGCTGTCATCGTTATCATCATGTCTTCACAGCTGTGGAAAATAAACTGACAGAAGAAGAAGTGGGGGTCCACCAGGATGTTTTTTTTTTTTATTGTGAACACTCTCACCTGCTGGTCCAACAGCTGATTCATCATCAGTTACAGCAACCACTCAGTCAGCTGTAGTTAGACCACAAGATGTCAGGTTAGTAAGTTAAACTGTTCTGGAGGTGTTCAACTGTTCACACGTCACAGCCTCAACTTCTTCATGGAGTTCACAATCAGTACTCTCCATTACTCTCTATTTTTGTGTTAAAACATTATATGTGATGGTAGTGGGTCCTAGGGTTAGACAAATACAGAACCTAACAAAAAATAACAAAACATTTTCACTACAAAACCTTTCTGGTGGATGGTAGATAGATAATTGATAGATGGTGGATAAGTGGATGGATAGATTATTGATGGATGGATGGATGGATGAGTGGAAGGATGGATCAGTGGATTGATGGATGGTGGACAGATGGTGGATGATGGATGGATGGTGGATGGATAGATCGATAGATGGATCATTGGATGGATGGTGGGTGATGGATGGTGGATGATGGATGGATGGATAGATGGATCAGTTGATGGATGGTGGGTTGATGGATGGATGATTGATGGATGGTGGATGGATGGTGGATGGATGAGTGGATGGATGGATGGGTGGATGGATGGATGGATGGTGGATGGATGAGTGGATAGATGGATGGGTGGAGGGTAGATGGATGGATTGATGGTGGATGGTGGACAGATGGATGAGTGGATGGATGGTGGATTGATGGATGGATGATTGATGGATGGTGAATGGATGGATGGAAACAACAGAAACAGAAACAACAACAACATATGGACAGGAGTCAACGGTGCTTGGGTCAGCAGCCATAACAGCGCTTCTACCGTTGTCAGAGGGCAGTATACTCAAGCACTCCACAAGCACCCACAAGTGCCTATGATGCCCAAGTACACCACCCTCCGGCCAGGGCACTTTTAGCAGAAGAAAATATGATCACATAGGGGATGGGGGGGGGGGGGGGGGGGGGGGGGGGGGGGGGGGATAAAAAAGAGGTGTCTCACACAACATGTCCTTGATCAGAGGCACATGTTGTGGGATTCACAAAAAAAACCTCAGCACAAGCATAACAAACTTATTACGAAGACATCATATGGGTCAGGAAAAAAAGTCCCAGCCAAGCGGCCCGTGCACGCGCACCCGGTGGCGCGCAGCGCAATCGGTCCGCTCCACGTGGGGGGAGAACTTCAGGATCCAGCGAGGACGTTGAGACTCGGGGAAAGGATATGGAGGGGGGGGGGGGGCAGAGCCTTCTTCGGATAAGACCTTGGAGAGTTCTTTCAATACGGCCTTGAGTGAAGGCCGCTCGGGGGAGCCAGATTCAGATAAGAGAGATTGTTTTCGGTCAGGCTGACAATGAATTTTTTGCCTGCCTTGAGTCCTTTGGTGGTTCCTCTCGTGGGAATCATGTAGTCTACCCATGTTGTTATCAATTCTCCCCATCAGTTCATGCATCATCAGCTGTCGGTGGCTCACGCCGTGAATCACGTCCAGTTTCCGATTCATCTCGTCTATCTTAACAGTCTCGGCACTCACAGCACGGCTCACAGCCACGCACACAGACAACAGGTCAGGAATAGCAGCATCCGTGCGCTTAATTTTCCGATACATCAGGTATCTGCCAACTCCAAACAGCAGGAATCCCGTGATCATAAATCCAAATATGTAAACATCTTCAGCGTCCTGGATGAACAGAGGAGCCTGGCAGTTCAATCGCCATTTCGACCATGAATCTTGAACGTACCCAGCTGCGTGTGTTCCTCTGGACACCAGGGCTCTCCTTTTTCCCCTCTTCTCGTCGAGAAAATTTGATCAATTGCACTGAGAGACCAGCTGACCAGATCCATGGTTAGAGATTTAGATGTTCAGATATTATCCGGATGAGGCTCCAAAAACACACAGACAGGACAAAGAGCAGCGAGGATCAGATAGAGGGACAGGAGCTCGCAGAAAAGCGTCCGCCTTCGCTGGAGAGCAGGAACTGATTGAATGGATGGATGATTGATGATTGGTGGATGAGTGGATGGATGGATGGTGGATGGTGGATGATGGATGGATGGATGGATGGATGGATGGGTGGTGGATGGATGGTGGATGGAGGGATGAGTGGATGGATGGATGATTGATGGATGGTGGATGAGTGGATGGATGGATTGATGGTGGATGGTGGATGATGGTGGATGTGATGATGATGGATGGTGGATGATGATGATGGATGGCTGATGGGTGGATGAGTGGATGGATGGCTGGTGGATGGGGGATGGATGGATGGATGGATGGGTGGATGGATGGGGGATGGATGTGGATGGCTGGCTGGATGATGGATGGATGAAGCATTTCCACAGAAACACCTTATACCCGTGTCGACCACAATGGTGAAGGTGTGATGGTTTGGGTTTGTTTATACCATGAACTCCTCTGACTTCCAGAAATTCTAGAGCCCAATGTGAGGTCATCATAGGATCTCCTACAAGTTTCTTCTTCTTCAATTTTGTTAAACAAATGACAGTGAAAACGCTCCGTGTAGTTGATCTGTGGTTGTATTTGAGAAGCACGACCATCAGACCATCAGACCGTCAGACTTTTATTCAGATTTTTATAGATTTAACCTTTAACCAGATGTGTGGCCTCCTGGATTATTGTTCTGGTTTCAGGGTCTGAAAACATGTGAACACATTCATGATCCTTACATCTGACATCTTTCCAAATATTTCTCTCAAAGACCAAATATCAGACTAAACATGCCTTTTCATTTAATTATTAAAATAATATTTATGTTATTTAAAGAGCTTGAGAAAATAAACATAAAGTTTTTGTTAGAGACACTTTTAAGCAAGAACATGGTAAGTACAAGTTAAAAACATGAGCCTACATTTCCCACAATGCAGCTGTGTAGATGTGTCTTTTATTGGTTGGTTGTCTCTGATGAGAAGCTGACCCTGGTGGATGGACGCCTGTCAGTGACTGTCTTCCTCTCATGATTGGCTGATACATCTGCTGGCCGTCTCTGCATTCTGATTGGTCAGCTGGGCATAGAGGTGGGACTTTAGGAATCGTGGGTAACTGTCAGTCTCCATCAGGCCGAAGATCTGGTCCTGGGCCTGCTGGAAGGAGGCGGAACTAACACCAAGATGCAGGCTCTGATTGGTCGACTCCCGGACAGACGAGTCCACGTTGACCTGGAAACAGGAACTGCATCATATGACCAGCTACTGGACCAATGAGAGGAGATGTGGGTGGAGAGGTTACCTGTCTGGCTGCATCTGTGGAGATAAACTCCTTGTAGATTTTTAGCGCACTGGCTGCCATCCTGCTGAAGGAGCGTGTCCTCTTAAACCTCTCCACGGCCAACCAGAAGTCCAGGTTCTCCTCGCTGAACTCAGACCGCAGGAAGTGACGGAACACTGCCAGACCATCTGACCAATGACAGCGAGAGAGCAGGACTTTCAGCCAACGAGACTACTCCACCTACCTAAGCTCCTCCCACAGTCATTATTGGCTGAGCTACGTAAAACAGTCAGTGGAGTCTCTTACACTGGTCAGTCAACAAAGCCTCCAGACTGTCTCCCCACCTCAGAACCTCTGCTGGACCTGGTCTGGAAAACAGAACCAACACAGTCAGCCTGGAACCTGCTGGAGCATCAAAAACCTGCTGGAACCAGCTAGTGCCAGCTGAAACCAAGAGAGAGCACTAGGAACCAGCATGAAACATTTTAATACCAACAGGTACCTGTTGGAACCAGCCAGATCCAGCTGGAACCAAGAGAGGCCACTAGGAACCAGCATGGGACATTATAATACCAACAGATACCTGCTGGAACCAGCTGGAACTGGCTGAAAACTCCTAGAAGTATCTGGAATCAGCTGGAACCAGCCAGTTCCAGCTGGAAGCAAGAGGGACCACTAGGAACCAGCATGAAACATTTTAGTACCAACAGGTACCTGCTGAAACCTGCTGGAACCAGCCAGTACCAGCTGGAACCAAAAAAGTCCACCAGGAACCAGCATGAAACATTTTAATACCATCAGGTACCTGCTGAAACCTGCTGGAACCAGCCAGTTCCAGCTGGAACCAAGAGGGACCACCAGGAACCAGCATGAAACATTTTAATAACAACAGGTACCTGCTGAAACCTGCTGGAACTAGTTGAAACCAGCTGCAACTGGCTGAAACCTCCCAGAACCATCCGGAATCAGCTGGAACCAGCCAGTTCTAGCTGGAACCAAGAAGGACCACTAGGAACCAGCATGAAACATTTAATACCATCAGGTACCTGCTGAAATTGCTGGAACCAGCTGGTTCCAGCTGGAACCAAGAGGGACCACCAGGAACCACCATGAAACATTTTAATACCAACAGGTACCTGCTGAAACCTGCTGGAACTAGTTAAAACCAGCTGGAACCAAGAAGGACCACCAGGAACCAGCATGAAACATTTTAATTCCAACAGGTATGTGCTGAAACCTGCTGGAACTAGTTGAAACCAGCTGCAACTGGCTGAAACCTCCCAGAACCATCCGGAATGAGCTGGAACCAGCAAGTTCTAGCTGGAACCAAGAAGGACCACCAGGAACCAGCATGAAACATTATAATACCAACAGGTACCTGATGCAATCAGCTGGAACCAGCCAGTGCCAGCTGGAACCAAGAAGGACCACCAGGAACCAGCATGAAACATTATAATACCAACAGGTACCTGATGCAATAAGGCTGGAACCAGCCAGTACCAGCTGGAACCAAAAAAGACCACCAGGAACCAGCATGAAACATTTTAATGCCAACAGGTACGTGCTGAAACCTGCTGGATCTAGTTGAAACCAGCTGCAACTGGCTGAAACCTCCCAGAACCATCCGGAATGAGCTGGAACCAGCCAGTTCTAGCTGGAACCGAGAAGGACCAGTAGGAACCAGCATGAAACATTATAATACCAACAGGTACCTGCTGAAACCTGCTGGAACCAGCCAGTTCCAGCTGGAATCAAGAGGGACCACTAGGAACCAGCATGAAACATTTTAGTACCAACAGGTACCTGATGCAATCAGCTGGAACCAGCCAGTTCCAGCTGGAACCAAGAGGGACCACCAGGAACCAGCATGAAACATTTTAATAACAACAGGTACCTGCTGAAACCTGCTGGAACTAGTTGAAACCAGCTGCAACTGGCTGAAACCTCCCAGAACCATCCGGAATCAGCTGGAACCAGCCAGTTCTAGCTGGAACCAAGAAGGACCACTAGGAACCAGCATGAAACATTTTAATACCATCAGGTACCTGCTAAAACCTGCTGGAACTAGTTAAAACCAGCTGGAACTGGCTGAAACCTCCCAGAACCATCCGGAATGCGCTGGAACCAGCCAGTTCTAGCTGGAACCAAGAAGGACCAGTAGGAACCAGCATGAAACATTATAATACCAACAGGTACCTGCTGAAACCTGCTGGAACCAGCCAGTTCCAGCTGGAATCAAGAGGGAACACTAGGAACCAGCATGAAACATTTGAATTCCAACAGGTACCTGCTGGAACCTGCTGGAACTAGTTGAAACCAGCTGCAACTGGCTGAAACCTCCCAGAACCATACGGAGTCAGCTGGAACCAGCCAGTTCCAGCTGGAACTAAGAGGGGCCACTAGGAACCAGCATGAAACATTATAATGCCAACAGGTACCTGATGGAACCTGCTGGAACTAGGTGAAACCAGCTGGAACTGGCTGAAACCTCTCAGAACCATCTGGAATCAGCTAGAACCAGTCAGAACCATTTGGAACCACCTAGAATTAGCTTGAATGTGTGTGGTGGTTTTAGTGAGGACCTGGTTTCAGAGTCAGGACCTGGTTCTGGCCCACTTATGGGTTGGTCTTTTCCTACCTGTTGTTTCTCAGAGCTTTCTCCATGCTGTTACCATCGATACCAGAGCCATTTTTCCATCTTCGGAGAAACGCCAAGCGGCTCCGAACATCAGCAGCCCTGGGGAGTCAAGAGGATGAGTTAAACCAGTTAAACCAGTAAAGCCAATAGCCAGTGTGTTTGTTTACATACAAACTCTTCTTCTTCTTCTTCCTCTTCTTCATCTGAAGGTTTCTGGAGTCCTGAATGACAGAAACAACTGTCAAACCTCACCTGTGTACTGGTTTATACTGGTCTGAACTAGTTTATCCTGGCCAAAAGTGGTCTGAACTGGTCTAGTTAGTTCACACGGGTATGAAGGTGGTTCTGGTGTGGTTCTTGCCTCAGTGCCATTGAGCAGCAGCACGAGCTTCTGCAGAGACGCCCCTTCTCTGGTCAGCTGCTTCTTCAGAGTCTGGGGGGAGGGACAACCATGGGCGGGGCCTGAGGCAGGGCCAATGAGTCGGTGGATGGTGCTGTCAGACAGGAAGCGGGGAGATCGAGGTTCCTGCAGCAGAGAACCCTCAGAGAGCGAGCGGCGGAAAGCTGAAACAGACCATCAACCAGTGTTTTTAATTCAACTTACGTCAGAGAGCAGATGTGTTCAACTATGCAGGTCAAATCCAGTCCTCCACCTCAAATGATCCGATCCACGACAATACGATTTATCTAGTCTACTTGACCAGATCTGTAGCTACTCCTCTGGTCCAGGTGTCTATCTAGTCCCCTGGTCCAGATCTGTAGCTACTCTTCTGGTCCAGGTGGCTATCTAGTCCCCTGGTCCAGATCTGTAGCTACTCCTCTGGTTCAGGTGTCTATCTAGTCCCCTGGTCCAGATCTGTAGCTACTCCTCTGGTCCAGGTGTCTATCTAGTCCCCTGGTCCAGATCTGTAGCTACTCCTCTGGTCCAGGTGTCTATCTAGTCCCCTGGTCCAGATCTGTAGCTACTCCTCTGGTCCAGGTGTCTATCTAGTCCCCTGGTCCAGGTCTGTAGCAACTCCTCTGGTCCAGGTGTCTATCTAGTCCCCTGGTCCAGATCTGTAGCTACTCCTCTGGTCCAGGTGTCTATCTAGTCCCCTGGTCCAGATCTGTAGCTACTCCTCTGGTCCAGGTGTCTATCTAGTCCCCTGGTGCAGATCTGTAGCTACTCCTCTGGTCCAATACTCCATCTAGTCCCCTGGTCCAGAAGTGTATCTAGCCCTTTGGTCCAGATCTGTAGCTACAGATCTGGTCCAGTACCCAATCTAGTCCCCTGGTCCAGCTATGTATCTAGCCCCCAGGTTTAGATCTGTAGCTACTCCTCTGGTCCAATACTCCATCTAGTCCTCTGGTCCAGATCTGTATCTAGTCTACTAGTTCAGGTCCCCTTCTGGTCCTCTGGTCCAAATCTGTATTGGTATCTCTTCCTCTGGTTTAGATCTGTATCTAGTCCTCTGGTCCAGGTCTCCAACTAGTCCTCTGGTCCAGGTCTGTATCAGGTCCTCTGGTCCAGGTCTCTAACTAGTCCTCTGGTCCAGGTCTGTATCTAGTTCTCTGGTCCAAATCTGTATCTAGTCCTCTGATCCATGTCTTCATTGAGTCCACTTGTCCAGATCTCTAACTAGTCCTCTGGTCCAGGTCTCCATCTGGTCCACTGGTCCAGGTCTGTCTAGTCCTCTGGTCCAGTGCTCCATCTGGTCCACTGGTACGAGTCTTTGTCTAGTCCTCTGGTTCAGTGCTCCATCTGGTCCACTGGTACGGGTCTTTGTCTAGTCCTCTGGTCCAGTGCTCCATCTGGTCCACTGGTACGGGTCTTTGTGTTGTCCTCTGGTCCAGTGCTCCATCTGGTCCACTGGTACGGGTCTTTGTCTAGTCCTCTGGTCCAGTGCTCCATCTGGTCCACTGGTGCGGGTCTTTGTGTAGTCCTCTGGTCCAGTGCTCCATCTGGTCCACTGGTACGGGTCGTTGTCTAGTCCTCTGGTCCAGTGCTCCATCTGGTCCACTGGTGCGGGTCTTTGTGTAGTCCTCTGGTCCAGTGCTCCATCTGGTCCACTGGTACGGGTCGTTGTCTAGTCCTCTGGTCCAGTGCTCCATCTGGTCCACTGGTGCGGGTCTTTGTCTAGTCCTCTAGTCCAGTGCTCCATCTGGTCCACTGGTACGGGTCTTTGTCTAGTCCTCTGGTCCAGTGCTCCATCTGGTCCACTGGTGCAGGTCTTTGTGTAGTCCTCTGGTCCAGGTCTCTGTCTAGTCCTCTGTTCCAGTATTCCATCTGGTCCACTGGTATGGGTCTTTGTATAGTCCTCTGGTCCAGTGCTCCATCTGGTCCACTGGTGCGGGTCTTTGTCTAGTCCCCTAGTCCAGTGCTCCATCTGGTCCACTGGTACGGGTCTTTCTCTAGTCCTCTGGTCCAGTGCTCCATCTGGTCCACTGGTACGGGTCTTTCTCTAGTACTCTGGTCCAGTGCTCCATCTGGTCCACTGGTGCGGGTCTTTGTGTAGTCCTCTGGTCCAGGTCTCTGTCTTGTCCTCTGGTCCAGTATTCCATCTGGTCCACTGGTACGGGTCTTTTTCTAGTCCTCTGGTCCGGTGCTCCATCTGGTCCACTGGTACGGGTCTTTTTCTAGTCCTCTGGTCCAGTGCTCCATCTGGTCCACTGGTACGGGTCTTTCTCTAGTCCTCTGGTCCAGTGCTCCATCTGGTCCACTGGTGCGGGTCTTTGTGTAGTCCTCTGGTCCAGGTGTCTGTCTAGTCCTCTGGTCCAGGTCTCTGTCTAGTCTCCTGGTCTGGCTGGGGGTTTACAGAGGCCCCCCTTAACCCACCCAGAACCTTGCCCAGGCCCCTCAGACCTTCATGACCAGTCCTGTCTGCTCTGTAGTTAGAACTGGACTGTTTGTAACCAGGGAACCTACCTGCAGGCCTGTGGGTCAACTCATCCTCCTCCTCCTCCTCCTCTTCATCACTCTCCTCCTCTTCCTTCTCACTGAAGTGGGAGGGGCTGAGCAGGAGGCCCCGCCCCAAAGCTCCTCCCACACTCTCTGATGTCTCTGAGGAACTCTCCCCCTCACCCTGTTGCCGCTCCTCTACCTCCTCCTCTCGCCTACTCTTCCTCTCCTCCTCCAGTGCTGCAGCTCTCTCCTTCCAGATGGGACTCTTTAGAGTGGAGGAAGAGGGGGAGAGAGAGGGGGAGGTGACTCCTCTGGACAGGGGGTAAGAGGAAGAGGAGAAGTGGGTCGGAGGAGGAAGGTTGGGGGAGGGGGGTCTAATGGGGTCACAGAGGGAGGAAAAAGGTGAGGAGGGGCGATAGAGGAGGTCAGAGTGAGCGAGAGAGAGGAGGTGAAAGTCTGAGGGGAGGTCAGATAGCTGGGGGGAAGAAGGGGAGGAGAGGTCAGTGCTGTCAATCATCAGTCAGGACCTCCCTCTGATGGACAGATGAAACATTTTTCTCTCATTAAATTTTACTTTGTCACTGAACTTTATCTTGTTTTATTTTTATTTTACTAAATTCTCTTTTACTTTGTGATTTAATGTTCTTCTTATCTCATCTTATTTTATTTCATTTCTACCTGATCCGACATTTATTTTATTATTTTATCCTTCAGTTTACCTTTATGAATCTTTAGTATTCTTATAAAACAAGAGATGTTTGTATAGATCATCATGTCCAGTTTAAAATGTACATTTTCAGATGTTGCTTCAGTGACCTCTGAATCAAGCATGGACGTTTAGATTTGATCACAATGTGCTGAAGTCAGAGGTTAGTAGGAGCTAAGTTCAACCTGAGCACCAACTTCCCACTGCTGGCTTGCAGCTCCATCAGGAGCTGCCGTCCCTTCACTGGAACTGCAGCATCTAGTGGTCAGTTTAGGAAGTTTAGGTTTAGGTTTTTGATTTATACTCGCGCGGTCTCCGCTATGTTATTCCACGCCACAACGCGAGAGCGACAATCACGAACGAGCTACACTTACTAAACTTATCTCTTGCGTTTTTCCACTTCCTCACCGTCTCAGCCGTATCCAGACCCACATTCATCGCTATCTCCCTCCATGAATTACTAGAATATGTGCTGTCTTTGTAGTGTGGAGAACCAGAATCGTACAGTTGTGGGTACTTCCTCATTTCTTCGATGACGCGCTCTTTTCTATGCGGATGTAGATTTGACCAATCAGAGGCCTCCTTTCTCTCCTCTCTGTGACACTGTCTACATTTCTGCGTCATCTGCGTAGGTGACGCAGACGACCTGACGTTCGAGTATAAATCAGGCTTAAGTGCTGTCTGAGTGGAGGTGTTTGGTTCTGACCCAGACACTGTCAACTAAACCTGTTTCTGTTAGTGGTTCCGGTTCAGACTTGGACCTTTCAGGTGCTTTACTACTGTTTCATGAATGCGAGTGGATTCAGGGACCTGAACTAGGTTGTCAGAGCTCCTGGTTCTGGTTTATGTGAAGGAGAAAGCTCAACAGATGACTGAAGGTGGACCTGTAAACGTGAACTGGACTGAGGGGGAGCTTTGCCGTACCTGCTGGTGGTCTCTGGTTCCCGTGGCGAAAAGCTGGACATGTAGGTTGTCATGGAGACAGAGGCTGACGCGGATCTTCTGCTCGATGCTGAACGCCTCCAATCCAAGGAGACAACGTTGGTACCTCTGAGAGGTCTGCAGGAAATAGATGTGGAGCGGCTCTGACGGAACTGCAAACACAAACACAAACATCAAATACTGGCCTCTGATTGGATGTCAGCTGTAAGGACCGATACAGTTCTGTTGGGGTTCTGGTGGTGTCCAGGACTGATACAGTTCTGGTGGTGTTCTGGTGGTGTCCAGGACTGATACAGTTCTGTTGGTGTTCTGGTGGTGTCCAGGACTGATGTTCTGGTGGTGTCCAGGACTGATACAGTTCTGGTGGTAAGTCTGTGGATATTCTCATTTATCCAGGTAAATTCCATTCTCGCAACAATTGAATCATAGGCAAATGGACTTAGATTTGTCTAGAAGACGTTTCGCCTCTTATCCAAGCGGCTTCATCAGTTCTCAATGCAACGGTCTGACTAGTCCGCATTAGTCCAACAAACAGTGGAGTATGACTCTGGTTTTTAACCTCTGTGGAGGTGTACACCCACCACTTTCCAAAGTCAATACTTGGTTAGTGGAGTTTGGCTGGTCTCTCTGTTTGGGTCAGGAGAGCCACACCAGTGAACGGACAGTCGTTAGGAGTGAGTGGGGCCACTGGTGGACAACAGTCGTTAGGCATGAGGTGTGGTTACCAGTGAAAGACTGTCGTTATGTTTCTTTGAGCAACTTGAGTTTAGTTTAGGGCAGTCCTTGTTATTCAGTCTCTTAGGAACAGTAGCGAGGGCTGCGTTGTAAATGGGAGATAGATGGAATCTTAAGCCACCTCCCCTGTTAAGAGACAGCTTCTCTATTTTAACATGTGTTCAAACCAGGTAACACTCTCAGGCAAAAACGAGTACACCTCAAAGACAGGGTACCCCACACGCAAAAAAACAATTTGGTATATGCTGTCCAATGCAGTGAGGAATGCAAAGACATACATTGGGGAAACCAAACAACCACTGAACAAACGCATGGCTCAACACAGAAGGGTGAACTCCTCAGGTCCAGTTTCTGCTGTTTATGTACATATAAAGGAGAAGGCTCACTCTTTTAAAGGACAAAAACGTGAAAATCTTCGACAGAGAGGACAGACGGTTTGAGAGAGGAGTAAAAGAATCCATCTACGTTAAAGGAGGTCATTCTCTCTCATCTCCCTATGGTGGAATATGACAGAATAGCTGAGGACAATGACCTGAATTTTACTCCAGCATATTGATCACCTCGTTAACAATACTGCCGATATGTTACATTCAGCCCTGGATGCGGTCGCTCCTCTGAGGAAGAGGGTTTCTTATCTTAGGAGCTCAGCTCCCTGGTATAATTCACATATTTACATGCTGAAGCAGAATGCACGTAAAATGGAAAGGAGGTGGTACTCCTGTAAATCTGTGGACTCCCATCGTGCCTGGAAAGATAGTTTAATAGTCTACAAAAGAGCCCTACGTAGAGCTAGAACATCTTATTATTCTTCGTTAATTGAAGAGAAGAAACATAAGCCACGTTTTCTGTTCAGCACTGTAGCCAGGCTGACAAAGAGTCACAACCCTGTTGGTCCATGCATTCCTGCTACTCTCAGTAGTCAAGACTTTATGAGCTTTTTTAGCGGGAAAATAATCAAAATTAGAGATGAGATCGGCCAGGCCCAACTGTTGACGGCTGTGGACGTCCCTGCAGCTTCGTTGATTTCTTCTGTTTCTGATTTGACTCTGGACTGTTTTTCTCCTGTGGGCCTCTCTGAGTTGACCTCAACTATCAGTAAAGTTAAACCATCTACATGCCTGTTGGATCCCATCCCAACTCAGCTGCTCAAAGATGTTATGTTCTCTATTGGTATATCAATTTTGTATTGATTAACCTATCTCTACAATTAGGATATGAACCACAGGTTTTCAAAGTTGCAGTCATTAAACCTTTGCTCAAGAAACCATCTCTTGATCCTGACATCTTGGCAAACTATAGACCAATATCCAACCTTCCATTTATCTCTAAAATTCTGGAAAAAATAGTTGCTAGCCAGTTAGGAGAACACCTGCATAGAAATGATCTATTTGAGGTCTTTCAGTCAGGGTTCAGAACTCATCATAGCACAGAAACTGTGCTGATTAGAGTCTCCAACGACCTCCTCATGGCCTCAGACAATGGATTAGTTTCTGTCCTTGTTCTGCTGGACCTCAGCGCTGCTTTTGATACTGTAGATCACGGCCTTTTGCTGCATAGATTGGAGCACACTGTTGGAATTAAAGGGACAGCATTAGGCTGGTTTAAGTCATACCTATCTGACAGGTTCCAGTTCGTCCATGTTAATGACGTTTCTTCTACACAGACTAGGGTCTGCTATGGCGTCCCACAGGGTTCAGTTCTGGGACCAATCCTTTTCACTTTATACATGTTGCCCTTGGGAAAAATTATCCAGAGCCATGGCATAAACTTTCATTGCTACGCTGATGATACGCAGCTGTACTTATCTATGAAACCAGAGGAAACAAAACCTTTGGCTAAACTTCAAGGGTGTCTTAATGACATTAAGTCCTGGATGTCCTCTAACGTTTTGCTTCCAAACTCGGATAAACTAGAGGTTATTGTCTTTGGTCCAAACACCTGAGGAATGGATTGACTGGGTTAACGCTGGCTTCCAGCACAGTTGTGAAAAACCTTGGAGTCATTTTTGATCAGGATATGTCATTTAAGCAGCATATTAATCAGGTTTGCAAGACAGCCTTTTTTTTTCATCTCCAAAATATTGCCAAGATTAGGAGCATCCTCTCCCAGGGTGATGCTAAAAAATTAATCCACGCGTTTGTCAGTTCTAGACTGGATTATTGCAATGCGTTGTTACCAGGATGTCCGAAAAGATCGCTGAATAGCCTTAAATTGATCCAGAACCTTTATTATGGAACCAGCTACCAGTTTGGGTTCAGGAGGCTGACACCATCTCCATCTTTAAAATTAAATTGAAAACATTTTTGTTCAGTCAAGCCTACAGTTAGTCTAAACTATAGTGTGTAGGGGCTAATAGTTATAGTCATAGCTGGAGTAGCTCAGACTAGAGTAGCTCGTCTTAATCACAGGTTCATCATAGTTATGCTGCTATAGGCCTACGCTGTAGGGGGACACCAACATGATCTGCTGAGTGGTGTCTCCACTGCTTTTCTCCTTTTCCTTTCCTTTCCTCCTCCAGCTCATTCATAATTACTTGGGAGCACCTTGTTACTGTAACTGTGTCTCTGTAAAGCGCCTACAGACAATTGTCATTGTAACAGACGCTATACAAATAAAATTGAATTGAATTGAATAGATGCAACAGTTCTTTCTAGAATTCTGGAAAAGAAAGGTAGATTGGAGATGGGACGAAGGCTGTTGAGATTATTAGGGTCAGCACCAGGTTTTTAGAGAATTGGAGTTACTATGGCAGATTTGAGAGCTGAAGGAACAATACCAGAGGTAAGAGAAGAATGAACCATAGCAGTTATTATCAGGGTCAGAGAATGGATGGAGGCTTTGACCAGTGAGGTGGGGAGAGGATCAAGCTGACAGCTGGACGCTTTAGTAGAGAAAGAAAGTGGTCCAGGAGGTTCTGAAGCCAGAGTTTGTTGCAGCTCTGACTAAGAGGTGGTTCCTGCTCAGATCCAAGACCAGGCGGAGCAGGTGAGGGTCCATCAGACCGTACCTTCTCTGATCTGCATTGCGTTCAGGTACAGAGGACTCTGCAGGACGTGGCAGCGTCCAGCTTCATCCTCTCTGGTCAGCAGCAGCAGGTCACTGTAGATCAAAACCGTCACCTGGAACAGCACAGACACACTTCAGTCAGACGAGTAACACAACGGACACCTCAAACACTTCAGAAAAATAAAAGCCTCCTATTAAATCCACTTATCAGGTTTACCTCAGGATAAACTTAACTCCACAGAACCAGAGCCTACAGGAGGAACTGGGAAGGAGGTGTGGTTTGAGGAGTGGATGAGGAACCAGAACCATTGGACAAACTTCAGACATGTCTGAAGGACATTCGGACCTGGATGTCCTCTTTTAGCTTTTAAATTAAGATAAAACAGAGGTTGTTGTCTTTGGTCCCAAACACCTGAGGAACAGATGAGCTGATTTTATGTTGTCTTCCAGTCCAACTGTGACAAACCTCTGAGTTATTTTAGAAAGGGATATGTGGTTTAAACAGCAGATGTGATGGGAACTACAGCTACTTTGATCCTCAAATGTGTCATGAAGAGGATGGTCCAGATGGTTCAGGATGGTCCATATGGTTCAGGATGGTCCAGATTTTCAGGATGGTCCAGATGGTTCAGGATGGTCCAGATGTTTCAGGATGGTCCAGATTGTTCAGGATGGTCCAGATGGTCCAGATGGTTCAGGATGGTCCAAATGGTTCAGGATGCTCCAGATGGTTCAGGATGGTCCAGATGGTTCAGGATGCTCCAGATTGTTCAGGATGCTCCAGATGGTTCAGGATGCTCCAGATGGTTCAGGATGGCCCAGATGGTTCAGGATGGTCCAGATTGTTCAGGATGGTCCAGATTGTTCAGGATGGCCCAGATGGTTCAGGATGGTCCAGATGGTTCAGGATGGTCCAAATTGTTCAGGATGGTCCAGATGGTTCAGGATGGTCCAGATGGTTCAGGATGGTCCAGATTGTTCAGGATGGTCCAGATGGTTCAGGATGGTCCAGATTGTTCAGGATGGTCCAGATGGTTCAGGATGGTCCAGATGGTTCAGGATGGCCCAGATGGTTCAGGATGGTTCAGATTGTTCAGGATGGTCCAGATGGTTCAGGATGGCCCAGATGGTTCAGGATGGTCCAGATGGTTCAGGATGGTCCAAATTGTTCAGGATGGTCCAGATGGTTCAGGATGGTCCAGATTGTTCAAGATGGTCCAGATGGTTCAGGATGGCCCAGATGGTTCAGTATGGTCCAGATGGTTCAGGATGGTTCAGGATGGTCCAGATGGTTCAGGGTGTTCCAGATGGTTCAGGGTGGTTCAGGATGGTCCAGATGGTTCAGAATGGTCCAGATGGTTCAGGATGGTCCAGATGGTTCAGGTGGTCTTAACAGTCCTCATTGTTTATCTCTCCACCACATCCTCCATGAATCCATCCTGACTCCATCAGATCCAGCCTTCTTCTCCATCCTGTCCAGTCTCCTTCCCTGCTTTGTTCGTGAACTTCCTCCCCAGAAGACTGCAGCAGAGAACAAAGCACTGACCACCACAGAATGATAAAACATCTGCAGCATCTTATTGCAGATGTTTAGAGATCTGAGCTTCCTTCAGAAGAAGAGGCTCTGCCCCTTTTGGTAGAGAGCGTCTGTGATAAGAGACCAGTCCACCTTGTTATCCAGGTGTACACCTAGACATTTATAGGCTGGCATCACCTCAATGTCCACCCCACAGTTGTTCACTGGCTGAAGTGGGGGCTTGGACCTCCAGAAATCCAGTATAATTTCCTTTCTCTTTGAGTTGTTCAGTATGAGGCAGTTATTATGACTCCAGTCACTGAAGGCTTTTATCAGATCCCTGTATTCAGATTCCTGATCATTCCTGATACACGTCACAACAGCAGAGTCATCAGAGTATTTCCGGATGTGGCAGGACTCAGAGTTATAGTTAAAGTCTGCAGTGTTCAATGTGAACAGGAGTGGAGCCAGAACAGTTCCTTGTGGAGCCCCCTGCTGCTCATTAATGTCCCAGAAAGACAGTTCCCCAATCTGACAACCTGTGGCCTTTCTGTCAGCTAATCTGTGATCCAGGAAACAAAGGAAGGGTCCACTCCATCTCTATGAGCTTTGCTTTGAGGATGTTGGGTTGGATGGTGTTGAAAAATCAAAGAACATAATTCTGACATCAGCGCCAGGTTCCTCCAGATGAGAGAGAGCACAGTGGAGCATATAGAGGACTGCATCATTCACTCCAATGTGTTGTCTGGATGAAGCCTGCAGGAGATTCAGCTGGTCTTTGACCTCAAGTTTCAGCAGATGTAGAATCAGCTGCTCCAGGGTCTTCATGATGTGTGACATAAGGACCTGTGGTCCGTATTCACTTAGTTCATCCATCCATCCATCCATCCATTATCTATACCCGTTTCATCCTCCGAAGGGTCACGGGGTCACTTAGTTCAGCTGGACATTTTCTTTTTGGTACCGGAACTATACAGGATGTTTTCCACAGAGTCGACACCCCCCCAGCTGTTGGAGATCCTGTGTAGAGGTGGACAGAGTTGGACAGCACAGTCTTCAAGCAGCCTTGGACACACAGCATCTGGACCAGCTGCCTTCCCTGAGCAGAGTCGGCCAAGCTCCAACCTCACACCTACCTCAGGGACAGACAGGGGGGTAGGAGGAGGACAAGGAGGAAGAGTAGGAGGAGCTGTGGTTGAGAAATACATTTGTAGATAAGAAGAAGCAGATGTGGAGATATCCACCAGTAGAGGAGGAGAAAAAGGAGGAGGACGAGTCTTGGAGGAGTCTTGTCCCAGTAAGACCAGACTAGAGAAGGCTGGTCTGAAACATAGCCTCATCATAGCTATGCTGCTATAGGTCTACGCTGCTATAGGTCTACACTGCTATAGGTCTATGGTCTATGCTATAGGTCTACACTGCTATAGGTCCATGCTGCTATTGGTCTACGCTGCTATAGGTCTACGCTGCTATAGGTCTACACTGCTATAGGTCTATGGTGCTATAGGTTTATGCTGCTATAGCTCTACGCTGCTATAGGTCTACACTGCTATAGGTCTATGCTGCTATAGGTTAACGCTGCTATAGGTCTACGCTGCTATAGGTCTATGCTGCTATAAGTCTATGGTGCTATAGGTCTATGCTGCTATAGGTATATGGTGCTATAGGTCTACGGTGCTATAGGTCTACGCTGCAGGGAGACACCATGATCCACTGACTGGTGTCCTCACCCCTCTACTCTCCCCTCCTTTACTCTTCTCCCTCCAGCTGGATCCATAGTTAATTAGTAGCAACTCATTAATGGAACTGAGCTTCATTGCTTTTGTTTCTGTGGTTTTTTCGTGCTGTTTTGAACAACATTTTTTCTTCTTTTTCTTTCTGTATGTTTTCAGTTCAGAGTTTCCAGAGCTACATACGAACCTGCACTTCCACCCGCCGACCATTCCAGCGTTGACCTCCACCTGTCTATATAGACGTCATCCCAGCGTTGACCTCCACCTGTCTATATAGATGTCATCCCCGCATTCACTTCCACCTGTCTATATAGATGTCATCCCAGCGTTGACCTCCACCTGTCTATATAGACGTCATCCCAGCGTTGACCTCCACCTGTCTATATAGATGTCATCCCAGCATTGACCTCCACCTGTCTATACAGACGTCATCCCAGCGTTGACCTCCACCTGTCTATATAGATGTCATCCCAGCGTTGACCTCCACCTGTCTATATAGATGTCATCCCAGCGTTGACCTCCACCTGTCTATATAGATGTCATCCCAGCGTTGACCTCCACCTGTCTATATAGATGTCATCCCAGCCCAGCGTTGACCTCCACCTGTCTATATAGATGTCATCCCAGCGTTGACCTCCACCTGTCTATATAGATGTCATCCCTGCGTTGACCTCCACCTGTCTATATAGATGTTATCCCAGCGTTGACCTCCACCTGTCTATATAGATGTC
This sequence comes from Hirundichthys speculiger, assembly GCA_018398805.1. Lineage (NCBI taxonomy): Eukaryota > Metazoa > Chordata > Actinopteri > Beloniformes > Exocoetidae > Hirundichthys > Hirundichthys speculiger. Next base: position 82,393 of record JAGFBZ010000698.1, read on the forward strand.
ATCCCAGCGTTGACCTCCACCTGTCTATATAGACGTCATCCCAGCGTTGACCTCCACCTGTCTATATAGACGTCATCCCAGCATTGACCTCCACCTGTCTATATAGACGTCATCCCAGCGTTGACCTCCACCTGTCTATATAGACGTCATCCCAGCGTTGACCTCCACCCGTCTATATAGACGTCATCCCAGCGTTGACCTCCACCTGTCTATATAGACGTCATCCCAGCGTTGACCTCCACCTGTCTATATAGACGTCATCCCAGCGTTGACCTCCACCCGTCTATATAGACGTCATCCCAGCGTTGACCTCCACCCGTCTATATAGACGTCATCCCAGCGTTGACCTCCACCTGTCTATATAGACGTCTCTGGGATATCCACTAACATGCTGACCTGCAGTCTGATCCTCTGACCACCTCAGTGTTGCTGCCTACATCTGTTTATTTCATCATCTCTGTAGTTTATGTACTAACAATGAACCAGTCAGAATAATAACATACAGTAAGAGGTCTAATGGTATCACGCTGGGTTCGGATGGTATCACGCTGGGGTCTGATGGTATCACGCTGGGTTCTGATGGTAAAATGCTGAGGTCTGATGGTATCACTCTGTGTTCTGATGATATCACGCTGGGGTCTGATGGTATCATGCTGGGTTCTGATGGTATAATGCTAAGGTCTGATGGTATCACGCTGGGTTCTGATGGTATAATGCTGAGGTCTGATGGTATCATACTAGGGTCTAATCACGCTGGGTTCTGATGGTATCATGCTGGGTTCTGATGGTATCATGCTGGGTTCTGATGGTATCATGCTGGGTTCTGATGGTATCACGCTGGGTTCTGATGATATAATGCTGGATTCTGATGGTATAATGCTGAGGTCTGATGGTATCATACTAGGGTCTAATCACGCTGGGTTCTGATGGTAGCACGCTGGGTTCTGATGGTATAATTCTAAGGTCTGATGGTATCATGCTGGGTTCTGATGGAATAATGCTGAGGTCTGATGGTATCATACTAGGGTCTAATCACGTTGGGTTCTGATGGTATCATGCTGGGTTCTGATGGTATCATGCTGGGTTCTGATGGTATCATGCTGGTTTCTGATGGTATAATGCTGAGGTCTGATGGTATCATACTAGGGTCTAATCACGCTGGGTTCTGATGGTATCATGCTGGGGTCTGATGGTATAATGCTGAGGTCTAATGGTATCACGCTGGGTTCTGATGGTATCACGCTGGGTTCTGATGGTATAATGCTGAGGTCTGAATGTATCATGCTGAGGTCTGATGGTATCATATTGGGGTCTGATGGTATCACGCTGGGGTCTGATGGTATCACGCTGGATTCTTATGGTATCACACCAGGGTCTGATGGTATCACGCTGGGTTCTGATGGTATCACGCTGGGTTCTGATGGTATCACGCTAGGTTGTGATGGTATCATACTAGGGTCTGATGGTATCACGCTGGGTTCCGATGGTATCATGCTGGGTTCTGAGGGTATTACCGGGTCATGCTAAGGTATCTCTGTTTGGAACATAGATGTACTAGTAGAAAGAGTCTTGACTCTTGAATTATGGGACAGTATAAAACCTGAAACTGCTGTCCTGACTGATAGAAAATCTTTGAAGAGGTTTAGAAGGAAAGAAAAGATTGTAAAGTTAAAACTTTACTGTCCCAACATTTGTGGAACCTGCTTTGGATGGAACACAGAACTGGTGCCGGACACCTTCTGTTACCTTAGCAGGCAGCAGGTCGGCCTGGTGTAGAATCATTTCTTCTGACAGGAGCAGAGTTCTGTCGGTGCTGCAGAGGTCCAGAGGCTGAAAACGACAACAGACAGTCAACATCTGCTGCAGATCAGACATCTGACAGGATTCATTAGTGCTGTCCAGCAGGAACACAGCAGAACCAAGAAAAACCACCATTCTGGGGTTCCAGTCAGTGTTTCTGACCTGGACAAAGATGGGGAAGATCAAAGTTTTAGGTGCTGGACTCATATAGGTTCCGTATCCGGACTGGGGCAGGTGCGACTGGACCATGGTGCAGTTCTGGTAGTCACCGTAGTTACCAGGTGGGCCCAACGACGCGGCTTTGCTTGCTGGAGGGGGAGGGAGGGTGGAGGTGCAGCCAGTGAAAGGTTGGCGTGACGATCCGGGTCGAGGGTTGTGAAGGAGGCTCTGCCCCCTGCTGGCGTGGGTCTGGTAGAGATGACCTGGAGAACCCCCACAGACAAGAGTCGCGTGACTTAGGTAGCCCCGCCCCTTAAGCTCAGGTTTCATCAGAACTTAGAAACTGATCTGGTTCTCACAGGTCTGACTGTGAGAGAGCTCAAAAAAACCAGACTGCTGAACTAGATCTAAGGAGCCCACGACTCAGCAGCTTCTAGATCTACCTTCATCAGAGTCGTGGTGTAGTGCAGGTGTCTCTGGAGGAGTTCTGGAGGAGTTCTGGTCCGTTTGACTTGAATGAACTGGGAAGACTAGCAGCTGTCTTGAATGTTCCACACTTGTGAATTATCTTTTTTTTTTTTTTTTTACTGTGGAATGCTGAACTTTAGATACTTTAGAAATAGTTTTAGAACCATTTCCAGACTGATGCGACAGCAACAGCTGCTTCTCTAAGATCACTGCTGATCTCCTTCCCTTTGGGCATTGTGTTAGCACACACACACCTGAATGCTCCAGACCAGCAGGTTTACCCACTTTATTTTTCTTTTTGGCTTTATTTTACTGAAACGGATCAGAACAGGATGAAAGTGTTTGGCTCAGTTTCAGACCAGATGGCTTCTAGTCATGTGATCCAACAGAAAAGCCCAGAAACACCAGTGTTTGTAAATTAGTAGAACATCTCAGAGCAGTGAGCATACCGATGGTCCTGTCCTTGTCCTGGTAGACCGGCTCCAGGAGCTGCAACAGAACAAAACCAGAACATTTTATGGTTACAGCAGAACTTCACCACTCTCACTGAGCTGATGGTACTGGTGGAGGTTCAGGCCAAAAGCTCAAACAAGCAGTTGAAGCGGGTTCAGGCTCTGGTTTCCATGAACGTTCTGGAGCTGAAACAGCTGACTGGTGGGCGACATGAGGCTGCAGAATTTAGGAAGATGCTTCAGAACCTTCTGTAGAACCCTGTGATAGGACCGGTTGATCCGACCAGCTGCCTTTAACCAACGTCAACCCAACACAGGTCCAGGTACCACTAACCCCTAACAATAGTGTGAACACTGATGTTCTGGTTCAGATTCTGACCTCTGGTCCTGCCTGACCTCCAGACGAAGATCTTTAAAGGTTTAAATCTGAACAGAACATAAACACAGCTGCTACCTTTTGTGAGAATACAGCTGCAGAACCATGGTAACAGGGGGGCCATGCTGGGGGCCTGACAGGAACATGGGGCGACGCTAGGGTGCCTGACAGTAACACGGGGCCACACTAAGGCCCTGATAGTAACATGGGGCCTCCCTGGGGGCCTGACTGAAACAGAGGGCCACGCTAAAGGCCCGACAGGAACAGGGGGCCACAATTGGGGTTTGAGAGGAACGGGGGGGGGTCATGCTGGAGGCCTGACAGGAACAGAGGGCCACACTAGGGGGTTTGACAGAAACAAGGGGCCATGCTATGGTCCTGACAGTAACACGTGGCCATGCTAGGGCCCTAATAGAAACATGGGGCCACGCTGGGGTCCTAATAGTAACACGGGGCCATGCTAGGGCCCTAATAGAAACATGGGGCCACGCTGGGGTCCTAATAGTAACACGGGGCCATGCTAGGGTCCTGACAGTAACACGGGGCCATGCTAGGGTCCTGACAGTAACACGAGGCCACGCTAGGGGGCCTGACAGCAACACGGGACCACGCTACAGGACCTGACAGTGACAGGGGGCGACGCTATGGCCGTGATAGTAACACAGGGCCATGCTAGGGTCCTGACAGTAACATGGGGCCACACTAGGGGGCTTGACAGTAACGTGGGGCCATGCTAGGGGGCCTGACAGTAACAAGGGGGCATGCTAGGGGGCCTGACAGGAACAGGGGGGGCACGCTGGGGTTCTGACAGGAACAAGGGGCCACACTGGGGGCCTGACAGTTATAGGGGGCCATGCTGGGGCCCTGACAGGAACAGGGGGGACACACTGGGGGTTTAACAGGAACAGGGGGCCACACTGGAGGCCTGACAGTTACAGGGGGCCATGCTGGGGCCTGACAGGAACAGGGGGGCCATGCTGGGATTCTGACAGGAACAGGGGGCCACACTGGAGGCCTGACAGTTACAGGGGGCCATGCTGGAGGCCTGACAGTAACAGGGGGCCACGCTGGGAGCCTGACAGGAACTAGAGATGCGCGGATGAACCGCGCACCCGCGGGCGGAGCGGATAATCCGCATATCGGGCGGATGACTCGTCAAAAAATAATACTTTAATTAAATTCGGGCGGGTTGCGGTTGAAGCACTCAAATAATAATAATAAGAAAAAATATTTTACATATTATTAAAAAGGATGGCGGGTCGGTTCGGTTTTGAAAATTGGTGAAAAAACGTTCCTGCAAATGGATAGCGGGCGGATAGAGATTTTAAGAAGCGGTTGCGGGTTAAAATATACGTCATCCGCGCATCTCTAACAGGAACACGTGGCCACGCAGGGGGCCTGACTAGAACAGGGAGCCACGCTAGGTGCCTGACTGGAATAGAGGGCCTCGCTGGGGGCCTGACAGTAACAGGAGGCCATGCTGAGGGCCTGACAAGAACAGAGGGCCACACTGGAGCCCTGACAGGAACAGAGGGCCTCGCTGGGGGCCTGACAAGAACAGGGGGCTACGCTGGAGGCCTAACAGTAACAGGAGGCCACGCTGAGGGCCTGACAAGAACAGAGGGCCACACTGGAGCCCTGACAGGAACAGAGGGCCTCGCTGGGGGCCTGACAAGAACAGAGGGCCACGCTGGAGGCCTGACTGGAACAGGAGGGCCACGCTAGGGTCCTGATAGTAACACGGGGCCTCTCTGGGGGCCTCACAGGGACACGGGACTACACTAGGAGGCCTGACAGTAACAAGGCCACGCTAGGGGGCCTGACAGGAACACGGGGCCTCGCTGGGGTCCTGACAGGAACACTGGGCCACACTGGGGTCCTGGCAGTAACAGGGGGCCACACTTGGGCTCTGACAGGAACACGGGGCCACGCTGGGGGCCTGACTGGAACAGGAGGGCCACGCTAGGGTCCTGATAGTAACACGGGGCCTCGCTGGGGGCCTCACAGGGACACAGGACTACACTAGGAGGCCTGACAGTAACGGGGCCTCGCTGGGGTCCTGACAGGAACACTGGGCCACACTGGGGTCCTGACAGGAACAGAGGGCCTCGCTGGGGGCCTGACAAGAACAGAGGGCCACGCTGGAGGCCTGACTGGAACAGGAGGGCCACGCTAGGGTCCTGATAGTAACACGGGGCCTCTCTGGGGGCCTCACAGGGACATGGGACTACACTAGGAGGCCTGACAGTAACAAGGCCACGCTAGGGGGCCTGACAGGAACACGGGGCCTCGCTGGGGTCCTGACAGGAACACTGGGCCACACTGGGGTCCTGGCAGTAACAGGGGGCCACACTTGGGCTCTGACAGGAACACGGGGCCACGCTGGGGGCCTGACTGGAACAGGAGGGCCACGCTAGGGTCCTGATAGTAACACTAGGAGGCCTGACAGTAACGGGGCCTCGCTGGGGTCCTGACAGGAACACTGGGCCACACTGGGGTCCTGGCAGTAACAGGGGGCCACACCTGGGCTCTGACAGGAACACGGGGCCACGCTGGGGGCCTGATAGTAACATGGGGCCTCCCTGGGGTCCTGACAGGAACACGGAGCCACGCTAGGGCTCTCAGACCCCTAACTCACTTGTTCTCCATGATTCACAGGTGACAGGATGATGTAGTTGTCTCCATTTGATGATGTCACATGTGTGCCCTTCAGTGTGGTGGTGTGAGACGAGTAAATTTCTTGCTCCTCCTCCTTCTGGTCTTCCTTCCTGTCCCTCCACAGAGATCCCAGGGTCTCCAGACTGGACCGGACTCCTGACCCCTGACCCCATCTGCGGCTTTGTTTGCTGTGGGAGGGGTGGGACAGCAATTTGTTGCGAGTTGCCTAGGAGAAAGAAGGACATGAGAGCCTCTTGTCAGTTGAAAAGGAAAATAAGGATAAAAAGATGTTTAGGTGCCTAACTCACTGCATTGTGGGTTGGTGCGTGCAGCAAAGCCTCAAATCCTGAGCTGACCTCAGGTAAACCTCTCCACAACACCAGAAAGATCTGAGATGGACAGCTCCTGAAGAAAAAAAAATTGTTGATGATCAATGAATGAAAATTGGTGAAATACTAATCCTTGTTCCTTGGTATGACAACTGACCCATGTAGGTTAGTTGGTACAACTAACCTACATGGGTCAATTGTACCAACTAACCTACATGGGATAGTTGGTACAACTGATCCATGTAGGTTAGTTGATAAGACAACTGATCCACATAGTTTAGTTGGGAAAACGGATCCATGTAGGTGATTGGTACAACTGATCCACTTGGTAAACTGATCCTTGTAGGTTAGTCGGTACAACTGATCCACTTAGGTTAGTTGGTACCTAAGTACAACTGATCCATGTAGGTTAGTTGGTACAACAGATCCATGTAGGTTAGTTGGTACAAGTGATCAATGTAGGGGGGCCTAGGTTACTTGGTATGACAACTGATCCACGTAGGTTAGTTGGTACAAATGATCCACTTAGGTTAGTTGGATCAACAACTGATCCACGTAGGTTAGTTGGTACAACTGATCCACTTAGATTAGTAGGTAAGACAACTGATCCACTTAGGTTAGTTGGTACAACTGATCCATGAAAGTTAGTTGGTACAACCGATCCATGTAGGTTAGTTGATAAGACAACTGATCCACATAGGTTAGTTGGAAAAACGGATCCATGTAGGTGATTGGTACAACTGATCCACTTAGGTTAGTTGGTAAACTGATCCCTGTAGGTTAGTCGGTACAACTGATCCACTTAGGTTAGTTTGTACAACTGATCCATGTAGGTATTTTGGTACAACTGGTCCACTTAGGTTAGTAGGTAAGACAACTGATCAGCTTAGGTTAGTTGTTGCAACTGATCCACTTAGGCTAGTTGGTACAACAACTGATCCACGTAGGTTACTTGGTATGACAACTGATCCACGTAGGTTAGTTGATACAACTGATCCACATAGGTTAGTTGGTACATCAGCTGATCCACGTAGGTTAGTTGGTACAACAACTGATCCACGTAGGTTACTTGGTATGACAACTGATCCACGTAGGTTAGTTGGTACAAATGATCCACTTAGGTTAGTTGGTAAAACTGATACGCTTAGGTTAGTTGGTACTACTGATCCACTTAGGTTAGTTGGTACGACAACTGATCCACGTAGGTTAGTTGATACAACTGATCCACATAGTTTAGTTGGTACATCAGCTGATCCATGTATGTTAGTTGATATAACTGATCCACTTAGGATAGTTGGTAACACTGATCCACTTAGGTTAGTTGTTGCAACAGATCCACGTAGGTTAGTTGGTACAACTGATCCACTTAAGTTAGTTGGATCAACAACTGATCCACGTGGGTTAGTTGGTACAACTACTGATCCACGTAGGTTAGTTGGTACAAAAACGGATCCACTTAGGTTGTTGGTATATCTGATTCAAGTAGGTTAGTTGGTACAACTGATCCATGTAGGTTATTTTGTACAACTGATCCATGTAGGTTATTTTGTACAACTGATCCACTTAAGTTAGTTGTACAACTGATCCACGTAAGTTAGTTGGTACAACTGATCCACTTAGATTAGTCTGTAAGACAACTGATCCACTTAGATTAGTAGGTAAGACAACTGATCCACTAAGGTAGATTCGTACAACTGATCCACTGAGGTTAGTTGGTACAACAGCTGATCCACTTAGGTTAGTTGGTACGACAACTGATCCACGTAGGTTAGTTGGTACAACTGATCCACTTAGGTTAGTTGGTAAAACAACTAATCCATGTAGGTTAGTTGGTATAACCGATCCATGTAGGTTAGTTGGTACGACAACTGATCCACTTAGCTTAGTTCATACAACTGATCCACTTAGGTTAGTTGTTGCAACAGATCCACATAGGTAAGTTGGTACAACTGATCCACTTAGGTTAGTTGGTACAACTGATCCACTTAGGTTAGTTGGATCAACAACTGATCCACGTAGGTTAGTTGGTACAACTGATCCACTTAGATTAGTAGGTAAGACAACTGATCCACTGAGGTAGATTCGTACAACTGATCCACTGAGGTTAGTTGGTACAACAGCTGATCCACTTAGGTTAGTTGGTATGACAACTGATCCACGTAGGTTAGTTGATAAGACAACTGATCCATGTAGGTTAGTTGGTAAAACAACTAATCCATGTAGGTTAGTTGGTACAACCGATCCATGTAAGTTAGTACGACAACTGATCAACTTAGCTTAGTTCGTACAACTGATCCACTTAGGTTAGTTGGTACATCTGATTCATGTAGGTTAGTTGGTACAACTGATCCACTTAAGTTAGTTCACACAACTGATCCACGTAGGTTAGTTGGTACAACTGATTCATGTAGGTTAGTTGGTACAACTGATCCACTTAAGTTAGTTTGTACAACTCATCCATGTAGGTTATTTGGTACAACTGATCCACTTAGGTTAGTAGGTAAGACAACTGATCACCTTGGGTTAGTTGGTGCAACTGATCCACTTAGGTTAGTTGGTACAACAACTGATCCACGTAGGTTAGTTGGTAAAAAAACTGATTCACTTAGGTTAGTTGGTACAACAACTGATCCACGTAGGTTACTTGGTATGACAACTGATCCACGTAAGTTAGTTGGTACAACAGATCCACTTAGATTAGTCTGTAAGACAACTGATCCACTTAGATTAGTAGGTAAGACAACTGATCAATGTAGGTTAGTTGGTACAACCGATCCACTTATATTAGTCGGTAACACAACTGATCCATTTAGGTTAGTTTGTACAACTGATCCATGTAGGTTAATTGGTACAACTGTTTCATGTAGTTTATTTGGTTAATATGTTATTATAACACAACTGATCCATATAGGTTAGTTGGTGCAACAGATCCATTTGGTTAGTTGGTACAACTGATCCACTTAGGTTAGGTTAGTTTGTACAACTGATCCACGTAGGTTAGTTGGTACAACAAATTCATGTAGGTTAGTTGGTACAACTGATCCACTTAGTTTAGTTGGTACATCTGATCCATGTAGGTTAGTTGGTACAACTGATCCACTTAGGTTAGTTGGTACAACTGATCCACTTAAGTTAGTTGGATCAACAACTGATCCACGTAGGTTAGTTGGTACAAAAACTGATCCACTTAGGTTAGTTGGTACAACAACTGATCCACGTAGGTTACTTGGTATGACAACTGATCCACGTAGGTTAGTAGGTAAGACAACTGATTCACTTAGGTAGATTCGTACAACTGATCCACTTAGGTTAGTTGGTACAACAGCTGATCCATGTAGGTTAGTTGGTACGACAACTGAGCCACGTAGGTTAGTTGGTACAACCGATCCATTTAGGTTAGTTGGTACAACTGATTAATGTAGATTAGTTGGTACAACTGATCCGTGTGGGTTAGTTGGTACAACTGGTCCATGTAGGTTACTTGGTACAACTGATCCACGTAGGTTAGTTGGTACAACTGATCCAATTAGGTTAGTTTGTACAACTGATCCACGTAGGTTAGTTGGTACAACTAATTCACGTGGGTTAGTTGGTACAACTGATCCACTTAGATTAGTTTGTACAACTGATCCATGTAGGTTAATTGGTACAACTGATTCACTTAGGTTAGTTGGTGCAACTGATACACATAGGTTAGTTGGTACAACTGATCCACTTAGCTTAGTTGGTACAACTGATCCACTTAGCTTAGTTTGTACAACTGATCCATGTAGGTTAGTTGGTACAAGTGATCCACTTAGGTTAGTTGGTACAACTGATCCACTTAGGTTAGTTGGATTAACAACTGATCCACGTAGGTTAGTTGGTACAACAACTGATCCACGTAGGTTACTTGGTACAAAAACGGATCCACTTAGGTTAGTTGGTACAAAAACTGATCCACGTAGGTTACTTGGTATGACAACTGATCCATGTAGGTTAGTTGGTACAACTTATCCACTTAGATTAGTCTGTAAGACAACTGATCTACTTAGATTAGTAGGTAAGACAACTGATCCACTTAGGTAGATTCGTACAACTGATCCACTTAGGTTAGTTGGTACAACAGCTGATCCATGTAGGTTAGTTGGTACGACAACTGAGCCACATAGGTTAGTTGGTACAACTGATTCACTTAGGTTAGTTGGTACAACCGATCTACTTAGATTAGTAGGTAACACAACTGATCCACTTAGGTTAGTTGGTGCAACAGATCCACGTATGTTAGTTAGTACAACTGATCCATGTCGATTAGTTGGTACAACTGATCCATGTGGGTTCAGTTGGTACAACTGATCCACGTAGGTTAGTTGGTACAACCGATCTACTTAGATTAGTCGGTAACACAAGTGATCCACATAGGTTAGTTGCTGCAACAGATCCATGTAGGTTCGTTTGTACAACTGATCCACGTAGGTTAGTTGGTACAACTAATTCATGTGGGTTAGTTGGTACAACTGATCCACTTAGATTAGTTTGTACAACTGATCCATGTAGGTTAATTGATACAACTGATTCATGTAGGTTATTTGTTGCAACTGATCCACATAGGTTAGTTGGTACAACTGATCCACTTAGCTTAGTTCGTACAACTGATCCACTTAGCATAGTTTGTACAACTGATCCATGTAGGTTAGTTGGTACAACTGATCCACTTAGGTTAGTTGGTACAACTGATCCATGTAGGTTAGTTGGTACAACTGATCCATGTAGATTAGTTGGTACAACTGATCCATGTGGGTTAGTTGGTACAACTGATCCACGTAGGTTAGTTGGTACAACTGATCCACTTAGATTAGTTTGTACAACTGATCCATGTAGGTTAATTGATACAACTGATTCATGTAGGTTTTTTGTTGCAACTGATCCACATAGGTTAGTTGGTACAACTGATCCACTTAGCTTAGTTTGTACAACTGATCCATGTAGGTTAGTTGGTACAACTGATCCATGTAGGTTAGTTGGTACAACTGATCCATGTAGATTACTTGGTACAACTGATCTACGTAGGTAAGTTGGTACAAGCGATCCACTTAGATTAGTCAGTAACACAACTGATCCACGTAGGTTAGTTGGTACAACTGATTCATGTAGGTTAATTGGTACAACTGATCCACTTAGGTTATTAGGTGCAACTGATCCATGTAGGTTATTTGGTACAACTGATCCACTTAGGTTAGTAGGTAAGACAACTGATTAACTTAGGTTAGTTGGTGCAACTGATCTACGTAGGTTAGTTGGTATGACAATTTATCCATAAGTATGCAATGCATTACTGTACTTGTCTAAACATGATCTATAAATGCAGATATCTTAGTGACCAGCATGTGGAGCTCTGTCAGTCACTTTACCAAAGTTGATATGGGAAGGAAAATGAACAGATTCACTGCATTGGCAGAGCTACCTGATGGCATGAGCTACGTCGACACATTTCCAGGTTTCTACAGGAAGTCCATTCAGCTGCAAGACTGAGTCCCCCTGACGGAGTCCAGACTGGTGAGCTGGACCGCCTACAACACAAGAGGCCACCAATGAAATCAGGCCAAAGAGTCACATGGTGATTTATAAGGGAGGACAGTCTTTCATCTAGAACTGGATTTCTGGAACACCAGGTTCATATTCGGTGGTCTTTAGACGATCCCTGAACAAATTCACTTAGCTTCACACAAAGTTCAAAACAGTTTCAAACAAGTTCATACCAACTGAAACCAGTTTAAACCTTATTTAAGCAGTTTCAAACAAGTTCAAAACAAATTCAGACCAGTTCAAACCAGTTTCAAATCAGTCCAAACTAATCCAAACTAGTTCAAAGTAGGACAAATCAGTTTCCAACAATTTGAAACCAGTTTTGAAACAGTTAAACCCAGTTCAAACCAATTCAAAAGCAGGTTAAACCAGTTTCAAACCAAATTCATGCCAGTTAAAACCAACTCAATCCAGTTGTTAAGCAGTTCAAATAAATTTCAAACCAGCTCATATCAGTTTCTAACCAGTTCAAACTAACTTGAAAACTTATTTTAAAATGTTTATAATTTTTTATGTGCAATTTTTATAGTCTGTATTTTTGCAGCACTTCTTTTAAAATGAATAGTGCATTGTGAATAAAATGTATTATTATTATTATTCTTAACCAATCTGGAACCAGTTTAAATCTGGCCTTGAACATTAATTCTCTTTTCTCTTCTTTAACTTCACACAGATCATCAGTTGACAAAAATCATCCATCCTCGTGTTTCATCCTCTTCCTGGAGAGCTGAGCCAGCTCAACCAGCCTCACCAAACCTCCCAGAACCAAGCCTGATTGACGTTTTCATATGTCAACAGAATGTCATGTGATGATGCATCTTACCTGGATCTACTGCCTGGACTCTAACGGGACAGTCGGAGCAGATGGTGAATCCGAAGCCGTCTTTTCCTCGGATGATGCTGACCTGCAGAACAGAGTAGTTCAGTCAAAGGCAGAACTTCAGAGCCGACCAGAGTCATTTCATCATAGACTCAAAATCAAGTCACATCAGGATCATCAGTGTTCTCCTCATTCACAGGAAGAAACCTGGTTCTTCCACAGCTCATCCCTGAAAATTGATATCTTCTTTAACCAGGAGCCCCCAGTCAGGTCTCAGGTCTCAGGTTACTGTTGTGAAGCTGCAGTATCGCTTCCAGCCAGGAGGAGGTGCTGTCTCAGGGCTCAGGTCAGGAATAGAGGCCAGTCTGGGTTCTGGTCTCCAAGCTGTTTCCATGACTCTGCAAATATCAAACGAGCGACTAAAGGTCGATGAGTCCTGGGACTTTTCTCTGAACAAAGGAAGGTAAATGTCCCTGAGCTCTGACTGACAGGCTCATATAAGACCCCTGCAGGTTCTGAGGAGACGGGCTCCAGGGAGAAGGTATTTAAAAAGGACTGTGTTTGTGTTTCTCTGCAGGGTCACCACTCTTTACAGCAGCTCCACCTCTGCTGCTACATCTGTTCTGATCCTGGTTGGTTCTGGTTGGACTCACCTGGACCTGGAACAGAAGTCTGCTTGGACCAGAACACCAGTCTGACACAAGACAACAGGCTCAGCTTTAAAGTTTGTTTTGGAGAGCATTAGATCTGTTTGACAGATGCTCTTCTGGCAACTTCTATGCTGATGTGTCAGGTGGCAGTTGGAAGAAACTGGGTTCAAAATCCAACGAGTTTGGGCCGCCCCGGTAGCGCAGCGGTTGGGGCAGGCGGCTCATATACAGAGGCTACAGTCCTCGTGCGGCTGGTCGCGAGTTCGACTCGCGGCTTATCGACGCTTTGCCGCGTGTCTTCCCTGTTCTCTCTGCTCCCCTTCCTGTCTCTCTGCACTATCAATAAAGGCCACTAGTGCCAAAAAAATCCAACGAGTTTAATAAAATCCCACATTATGAGTCTTGTCTCATTCAAACTGTTGTCACTTGACACAATTTATGTAAGCAATCAATTAGGAGTGTTTTGTCCTTAGATTTAAAAGAGTCTGGCTGTAGTTGTGCAAATATTGATCCCAGAAAATCCGACGGACACAAATGCAGACTTCACCGTTTTTAGATGAGACATAAAGCATCATACTTTAGTCTTTCAAAACTCTTTCAGACGTTTTTAAAATCATTTGATTATTTATCCACATTAGTTTGGTTCCTATTAAAAGAGAAACGGTCTAAGCGTACTAAAATGGGTCACTTCAAACCATGAGAGATCATCGCTTGGTTTGTCTCTGTCTCAGGACAGAGAGAGCAGAGAGAGGTCAAAACAGATTAGCTGTTGTAGGTTCAGGAGTAACTCATTAGTCGGAGAAAGCTGGGGTCACTCCACCTCAGAATCCAATGTAGATCAGCTGTGGCACTAGAGAACCTACATGGATCAGCTGTGGTACTAGAGAACCTATGTGGATCAGCTGTGGTATTAGTGAACCTTCGTTGATCAGCTGTGGTACTAGTGAACCTACGTGGCTCAGCTGTGGTACTAGAGAACCTACGTGGATCAGCTGTGGTATTAGTGAACCTTCGTTGATCAGCTGTGGTACTAGTGAACCTACGTGGCTCAGCTGTGGTACTAGAGAACCTACGTGGATCAGCTGTGGTACTAGTGAACCTACGTGGCTCAGCTGTGGTACTAGAGAACCTACGTGGATCAGCTGTGGTATTAGTGAACCTACGTGGATCAGCTGTGGTATTAGTGAACCTACCTGGATCAGCTGTGGTATTAGTGAACCTACGTGGATCAGCTGTGGTATTAGTGAACCTACCTGGATCAGCTGTGGTATTAGTGAACCTATGTGGATCAGCTGTGGTACTAGTGAACCTATGTGGATCAGCTGTGGTATTAGTGAACCTGCGTGGCTCAGCTGTGGTATTAGTGAACCTACGTGGATCATCTGTAATATTAGTGAACCTACGTGGATCAACTTTGGTATTAGTGAACCTGCGTGGCTCAGCTGTGGTATTAGTGAACCTACGTGGATCATCTGTAATATTAGTGAACCTACGTGGCTCAGCTGTGGCCTTAGTGAACCTACATGGATCAACTGTGGTACTAGTGAACCTACGTCGATCAGCTGTGGTATTAGTGAACCCATGAGGATCAAATGTGGTACTAGTGAACCTACGGGGATCAGCTGTGGTTATTAGTGAACCTACGTAGATCAGCTGTGGTAAGAGTGAACCTACGTGGATCAGCTGTGGTTCTAGAGAACCTATGTGGATCAGCTCTGGTACTAGTGAACCTACGTGGATCAGCTGGGGTACTAGTGAACCCATGAGGATCAGATGTGGTACTAGTGAACCTATTTGGATCAGCTGTGGCCTTAGTGAATCTATGTTGATCAGCTATGGTACTAGAGACCCTATGAGGATAAGATGTGGTACAAGTGAACCTACGTGGATCAGCTGTGATATTAGTGAACCTATGTGGATCAGCTGTTGTACGAGAGAACCTCTGTGGATCAGCCGTGGTAATAGTGAACGTACATGGATCATCTGTGGTACTAGAGAACCTTTTGGGATCAGCTGTGGTACTAGTGAACCTACGTGGATCAGCTGGGGTACTAGTGAACCCATGAGGATAAGATGTGGTACAAGTGAACCTGCGTGCATCAGCTGTGGTACTACAGAACCTACAAGGATCAGCTATGGTCTTAGTGAACCTATGTGGATTAGCTTTCATGCTACGTGGATTCACATGCATTACCTGTCATATTAGTGAACCTACCAGGATTAGTATGTTATCTGAAGCCCTTAAGTCTTCTGGGCTAACCCCGAACTGGTCACAGAGGCCCCTTTTGGTCATTAGGGGAACCACAGTTTCCCCCCTTGATCATGTCAGACATGTCAGGCACGTCTAGCATCTTGGTGTTTTCTAAAAATGCAGTGTGTTGAGCTTTATTGGTAACCAAAAGTTTCTCCTCCTCACAGCAGAGAGCTAAAGATTTATGGAGCAGCACATCTGACGTTCTGCTGAACCAAACAACACTGCACTCATCAGAAAACAGGGCAGTGGCAGCTTACAGTTTCATGTTCAGGCAGCACTTTAGTGCTGCTGTGTGACTGAAGATCAATGAGCTCAATCAGTGTGATCAGTGATAGAGCTGCTGGTGTCATCAGCTCATCTGACAACACCGTGAATATGCAACTGCACAGAAAAGAGGAGGTGAAGCTGCTAACACTCTGTGCTGCACCGTACTGCACTCTACTACTTTCTATTGCACACTAATGCAATCTACTGCAATTTACTCCACACTACTGCATTCTACTACATTTCACTACACACTACTGCACTCTACTACATAGAACTGCACTCTACTACACTTTACTACACACTACTGTGCTGTACTACACTCTACTACACAGAACTGCACTCTACTACTTACTACTACACACTACTGCACTCTACTACACAGAACTGCACTCTTCTACACTCTACTGCAAACTACTGTGCTCTACTGCACAGCACTACACAGAACTGCTCCCTACTACCTACTACTACACACTACTGCACTCTACTACACAGAACTGCACTCTATTACACTCTACAACACAGTGATGCAATCTACTGCAATTTACTCCACACTGCTGCATTCTACTACACTTAACTACACACTACTGCACTCTACTACACAGAACTGCACTTTCTAAACTCTACTGCACACTACTGTGCTTTACTGCACACTACTACACAGAACTGCACTCTACTACTTACTACTACACACTGCTGCACTCTACTACACAGAACTGCATTCTACTACACTCTACTACACAGTGATGCAATCTACTGCAATATACTCCACACTACTGCATTTTACTACACTTCACTACACACTACTGCACTTTACTACACAGAACTGCACTCTTCTAAACTCTACTGCATACTACTGTGCTCTCCTGCACACTACTACACGGAACTGCACTCTACTACACTCTACTACACAGTGATGCATTCCACTGCACTCTACTACACTCTACAACACACTACTGCACTCTACTACAAAGAACTTCTCTCTCATACCTTCTATTACACAATAGTGCAATCTACTGCACTTTGCTCCACACTACTGCACTCTACTACACTTCACTATACACTATTGCACTCTATAACACACTACTGCACTCTACTACACAGAACTGCACCTCTACTACACTCTATAACACACGACTACACTATACAACACACTATTGTGCTGTACTACAATCTACCACACAGAGCTGCAGTCTTCTACACTCCACCACACACTACTGTGATCTATTACACTCTACTACACAGAACTGCACTCGACTACACTTCAGTACACACTTCTCAGCTCTACTATACTCTACTACAAAGAACTGCACTCTACTACACACTACTGCAATCTATTGCACTCTACTACACACTACTGCAATCTACTGCTCTCTACTACACTCTACTACACTCTATAACACACTACTGTGCTATACTACACTTTAATACACAGACCTGCACTCTACTACACTCCAATACACACTACTGCACTCTACTACACTCTACTACACAGAACTGCACTATACTACACTCCACAACACACTACTGTGATCTACTACACTCCATCACACACTACTGTGATCTATTACACTCTACTACAAAGAACTGCACTCTACTACACACTACTGCAATCTACTGCACTCTACTACACACTACTGTAATCTACTGCACTTTACTACACTCTACTACACTCTATAACACACTACTGTGCTGTACTACACTCTAATTCACAGACCTGCAATCTATTACACTCCAGTACACACTACTGCACTCTACTACACAGAACTGCACTCTACTACGCTCCACAACACACTACTGTGATCTACTACACTCTACTACACACTACTGCACTATACTACACTCTAATACACACTACTCTGCTCTAATGTACTGTATTACAAAAAAATGCACTCTACTACACTACTGCAATCTACTAGACTCTACTACACTCTACTACACAGAACTGCACTCTACTACACTCCACCACACACTACTCCGCTCTACTACACTCAACTACAAAAAAACCGCACTCTACTACATTACTGCAATCTACTACTAGTAGTAGAGTGCAACCTGCACACTGCTACACTCTACAACACACCACTGTGCTGTACTACACTCTACCACACAAAACTGCACTCTACTATACTCCAATACACACTACTATGCTCTACTACAAAAACTGCACTCTACTACACTACTTCAATCTACTGCACTCTACTACATTCCACCACACACTACTGTGATCTACTACACTCTACTACACAGAACTGCACTCTACTACACTCCAGTACACACTACTCCACTCTACTATAAAGAACTGCACTCTACTATACACTACTGCAATCTACTGCACTCTACTACACACTACTACACAGAACTGCACTCTACTACACTCCACAACATACTACTGTGATCTACTACACTCTACAACACACTACTGCACTCTACTACGCTCTAGTACACAGACCTGCACTCTACTATACTCTAATACACACTACTCTGCTCTACTATACTGTACTACAAAAAATTGCACTCTACTATACTACTGCAGTCTACTGGACTCTACTACACAGAACTGCACTCTACTACACTCCACCACACACTACTCTGATCTACTACACTCTACTACAAAAAACTGCACTCCAGTACTCGAGTTGAGGGGGGATGAGGGTGGATGGCATCCCCCCTGAAATAAAAATGATCAAAATCATCCCCCCTGTAAAACTGCCATCCCCCCTTTCCATCCCTCCCCTATTTACAGTAAATTTTGGGAATATAACTTATAATTATTTCATCATTAGAAAGTAGTTCGCATGTTGAGCAAAAGAAATAATAAAATCTGAGGGCACAGGGGCATGCAAAGATGCAATGACGCAACATGATTGTTATTTTCAATTGGTTAATTGATGCCTGAGGGAGCGGCACGAGCTGCTGCGCAGAGCGACATATTGAGGATTGACTGCACTGCAACGTGAGTATGGGAAAACGAACAGCTGGACAACGAGATGTCAGGGAGTTTTTTTAAAAAGACTAAAATTACAGGTGAGCTATAAATCAAGAATCTCAATCACTACTTTTTATTAATCTATACAAAAGTCGCCAGACTCGCCACAGGTTGCACAATAACAACAGAGCTAGTTTTCCAAGCTTGCTGTGTAGCCTGCAAACTAGCTGAGATGAACTCATGTTAACGTTCATCTCTCTTGTTAACTAGCTTGATGAAACACAGGACTTGTCATTCAGTCACGTTAGATTCTGGTTTATGAGCATGGCAAACGTAAAACAGATATTTACTGTTAGCGTTAGACGAGAGTTTGTCTCAAATATTTGACCAGAATTAATGATGAAATATTCTTCACACGGCTATATTATTTTCATCAATAGGACTCATCAGGCAACAAAAATAAGTGAAGATGTTAGCTAAAATTCAGATGTTCAAGGCAGGTGACATTAAAGAGTTTTCCCCCCTCCTGGGGCCTGTT
This sequence comes from Hirundichthys speculiger, assembly GCA_018398805.1. Lineage (NCBI taxonomy): Eukaryota > Metazoa > Chordata > Actinopteri > Beloniformes > Exocoetidae > Hirundichthys > Hirundichthys speculiger. The sequence goes on from JAGFBZ010000698.1 coordinate 101,655, forward strand.
GCTGTGGCCTGTAATTTAATATTACAGTGAATATGATAAATGTGATTTTAACCTATACTGTACTTTCTGTCTATTATCCAAGAGCAAGGTCATGTGCTTTTAGCATGACATGTCTGCACATTCTATCAAACCCTATAATGTTGTTTTCTTCACATAGAGGAAAGCCATGGCCAGGAAGCAGGAGGATCAAGAGCAGAAGGTACAGGTTTGATTATTAAACCTTTAGGGTTTAGACCAGGGGTTATTTTAACTGGGGATTCCCTGTAATTGACTTTTTTTTCCCTCACAATAATTGAAAAATCTGAAGACTGTTAGTAATCTTTTAATGTAATTAAATAATTGTTAATGTAGAAACTGATAACAAAATTTTCATGACTGTCAAAATGACCAATTGCAAAAAAAGTCTAGTGCAACCTCTAGTTTACACACTTACCCTTTTCAATTCATACGTAGGCCTATTAGTATGTAGCTCATTATTTCAGTGGCTATAAGGCACATTAATCTATTAATCTTCAGTAACTGCTTAGCTAACAATCAGAAAGCAAGAACACGAAAAATTGTAGACAAAAAACATGATTACGACAGTCTTTGGAAACTGCTATGAGATACTGAGACTTGAAACTGAGAAACTAAAAACTATGCACCAGAGGGGAGAAAAGGAAAAGTATTGTAAAATGTTGAGAGAGTTTTTCTGTACTTCTGTACTGTCTTTAATAACACAAAAAAGAGATAATTGTTATGATTTTGCACTTAAAATAAACTTGGCTTGACTTGATTTGAGAGGATTCAGAAGTCTTATTTACAGTGTTTTGTTTTGATAATGAATTTACAGCCCTGCCCCCCTTTTTTTAAGTGAAAAACATTGACCATCCCCCCTGAATTTTTTTTACAACTCGACTACTGCTGCACTCTACTACACTACTGCAATCTACTGCACTCTACTACGCTCCACCACACACTACTGTGATCTACTTTACTCTACTTCACAGAACTGCACTCTACTATACTCCAATACACACTACTCTGCTCTACTTTACTCTACTACAAAAAACTGCACTCTACTACACTACTGCAATCTACTGCACTCTGCTACACTCTACAACATACTACTGCACTCTACTATCACAGAACTGCACTCTACTATACTCCAATACACACTACTCTGATCTAATATACTCTACAGGAACAACAACTCCCATCCCCTGCATGCCACCCTGGAGACCTGCCATAGCACCTTCAGCCGTAGACTGAGACCACCGAGGTCCACCACAGAACGTCACAGGAGGTCTTTTCTTCCTGTGGCCATCAGACTCTATAACTCCTCCCCCTTCTGCTTGAGGGACAGCTGATAATGCAGGACTGTGTAAATGACTGTAAATAACAATACTATGTGCAATAACTCACCATAAGGAACTTTAACATGTGCAATATATGTAAATAGCAATATCATAGCAGTAAATAGCAATATTATTATAACAACATTATGTGCAATAAGACACCACAGAGGACCGCTTAATATGTGCAATATCTTGCCTGCTGATGTCTGTCTAAGTTGCTTTTTGTTTTCTGTGCACTTCCTGTAATTTTTTTTGAACATTGTTGTTGTAATTTTTGAGCAATACCTGGCACAAGAATTTCCTTCGGGATAAATAAAGTTTTATCTTATCTTATCTTATCTTACTACAAAAAACTGCACTCTACTATACTACTGAAATCTACTGCACTCTTCTACACAGAACTGCACTCTACTACACTCCACCACACACTACTGTGATCTACTACACTCTACTACACAGAACTGCACTATACTATACTCTACTACACAGAACTGCACTTGACTACACTTCAGTCCACACTACTCTGCTCTACTACACTCTACTACAAAGAACTGCATTCTACTACACTCCATCACACACTACTGTGATCTACTACACTGACTGCACAGAACTGCACTATACTACACTCTACTACACAGAACTGCAATTGACTACACTCCACCACACACTACTGTGATCTACTACACTGTACTACACAGAACTGCACTCTACTACACTTTTCTACACACTACTACACTCTACTACACAGAACAGCATGCTACTACACTTCAGTACACACTACTCCGCTCTACTACACCCTACTACATAGAACTGCACTCTACTACACACTACTGCAATCTATTGCAGTCTACTACACTCCACTACACAGAACTGCACTCTACTACACTCCACTAAACAGAACTACACTCGACTACACTCTAGTACACACTACTCCGCTCTACTACACTCTACTTCAAATAACTGCACTCTACTGCACACTACTGCAATCTACTGTACTCTACTACACAATACTGTACTACTGTAAAGAACCTTCCAGAACCAGTCACAGCTGTGTCTTAGAAAATGAAGCTGAAGTCCTACAAAATGCAGAACCATTATGGTCGTGGTCTGGTTCTGCAACAGTTCTGCTCTGTCTCTGGTTCTGGAGGGGCTACCATCACTCACTAGAATGAATACAATGAATGAACAGATGCTCAGTGTTTTGTTCTGAGCTTTGATAACACAACCAGGTATATCATATTCAAAATCAGAATGGATTTGTTCCATCTCGTCCCTGAAGTCAGGACACTGCTGAGTAGCTGTAGTCATGTCAGGGAAGAACTCTGCTCCACAACAGGAACATCAGTCTGGTCCAATAACAGCTGAGATGCTGTAGAATGTTCTAGACTGTTCAGGTCAGCACCACATGGGTCCAGACAGATATCTAGCATCTGGTTTATAAAGTCAGGACACTGCTGAGTAGCTGTAGTCATGTCAGGGAAGAACTCTGCTCCACAACAGGAACATCAGTCTGGTCTAATAACAGCTGAGATGTTCTAGAATGTTCTAGACTGTTCAGGTCAGCACCACATGGATCCAGGCTGATATTCTAGCATCTGGTTCCTAAAGTCAGGACGCCGCTGAGTAGCTGTAGTCATGTCAGGGAAGAACTCTGCTCCACAACAGGAACATCAGTCTGGTCCAATAACAGCTGAGAAGCTCTAGATCAGGGGTTTCCAAAGTCGGTCCTGGAGGGCAAGCGTTCTGTAGGTTTTAGATGTTTCGCTCCTTTTCACACCCTGAAACAAGTAACTGTATCATTAACAGACATATACTGACCTTGATGACAAGATAATGACGGCCATTAATTAGGATCAGGTGTGTTAAAGCAGGGAAACATGAAAAACCTGCAGGACAGCGATATTCCAGGACCGACTTTGGCCACCCCTGCTCTAGAATGTTCTAGACTGTTCAGGTCAACACCACATGGGTCCAAACAGATATTCTAATGTTTATCTGGCCTGCTAACAGCTAAAATAAGACTTGTTTTAGATCAGCCATGTGATTTTAGAGCAGGAACCTCGTCAGAAAGATCTTGAACATGAGGATATTAAAGATTTATTTCACACACACACTCAGGAAGCTCTGGAGGAAATGACAACCAGTCAGCAGTGACATCACACAGCACAGCCAATCAGACCAGGTGTCTGTTTCCTGCTGTTTTTGTTCCCTTATGATTTGTGACAGTGTGTTCTTCTTTTGTGGTGAGATTTGTTTTTGTTTTTGCAATCAGTCTGATCAGTGTAATTAATAAGCACACATATCAGAGCCATTACAAATTAGATTCTGAACTCTGTTACATCAGACTCCATTCAACAAATGTATTTTGGTGAACTGGACCCTGAAGTTGAGCTCTACACAGCTCCACTGGGTCCTACTTGTTTTGAACCCACAGTTCCTCATCCATCAGTCTGATCAGTGTAACCTATCAGCCTATCGGCTTATCGATATTTATGTTTGTCACACCAGACTCCATTCAAAAATGGTCTGATTTAGTGACTTTGCCATCAGGAACAATGATGATAGACAACTCGGCTGAACTCAGCTGGGTTCTTCTGGTTCCAAACATGATCCTGAACCCACAGTTCCATATCAGTCAGTCTGTAATCAATAGATAGATATATCTGAAAACTGGACATCAAACTCTGTTACACCTAACTCCCCACAAAAAGTGTTATGGAGTGACTTCATCTTCAGAGAAAAACCGATCTGATGGTAAACTTATCTGGACTCCATTCTGTTCTAGTGGACCTGAGGTTTATCCTGGAAACTGATCCTGCACATACAGGTCCTCAAGGAATCTAATCAATGACATCAAGACGCTAAGAAACCAGTCAATATTAGAAGGCTCTCCCTTCAACCAGACTCCATTCAAAAAGTGTCTAATTTACTGACTTTGTCCACAGATACACTTATTGGATGGTAAACTATTAAAGTCTGTTGGGTTCTACTACTCAAATAGTTTCTGTTGAACCTGATCCTGAATCTGAAGCTCCCAATAAATCACACTGACCAATGTAATCAATCAGCGCAGATAGCACTTGTTAACATCAGACAATGAACTCCATTCAAGAATTGCCTCATTTGGTGACTTGGTCATGAGAGCAACACTGAAGTTTACAGAACTCAGTTGGGTTTTGTTGGTCCCGACCCTGCAGCTTCGGATCAATCAGTGTGATCAGAGTAATCAATAAGCAGTGTTTCAGACCTGAGGCAGGTTCTGTCCGATGCAGACTCGACACAGGCGGTGGATGGTGTGCATGTCAGCAGGTCAGGAGATTGGCTCAATTCCTGCAGAAGCTCACATTCATCTGATCCTGGTGTAGCGCTGAACCGGAACCAGGACTGGGCACAAAACAGGGCCCAACCCAGAGATCCAGATCTGTCTTGCAGATACAGAACCAGGTCCTAGACTTGAAAGCCAAGTTAGTCCTTGATTTAATCCAGATCCCAGACAAGACTGGTCCACATTTCCAGAGTCAAATCCAGTCCTCACAGTCAGGTCAGGTACGAGAACCGGGTCTGATCCAGGTCCAGCAGAGCCAGTGAGAGCAGTGAGAGTAGCCTGGGTACTAGACTGGATGTGTGTGTGGGAACCAGCTGAAAGAATAATAGCAGGAAGCTCATGGACACACTCAGACTCACAAAAACACCAAAACAGTGGATGTGACGCTGTGATAAGACGCACACTTCCTGAACTCACACTCCTGGCCTTCTGTGTGTGTGAGGACACCAGCCAGACTGGACGTTCCCACGGTTCTGGACCCTGAAACCACCTCTGAGACGGGCCTGAAGCGAGAACGGGAGGAACGTCCCTCAAATGTCATTGGATCAGGGTCAGGTCTGACTTCCCTCAAACGTCCCGGTCCACACTGATGTGTGACTGAAGAAACTGTGAAGACACCAGCTAGACTGGACGTTCCCATGGTTCTGGACCCTGAAACCACCTCTGAGACGGGCCTGAAGCGAGAATGGTCCACACTCAAATGTCCCAGTCCACACTGATGTGTGACTGAAGAAACTGTGAAGACACCAGCCAGACTGGACGTTCCCAGGGTTCTGGACTCTGAAATAGAGGTCTTTGGAACAACCTGAAAACCCAAGGTTCCGACATGACCCGAATCGGGTCTCGGGTTCATTCACAAGACGTGACTCCGGGTTCGGGTTGGAATCGGCACAGTTAGTGTCTGGTCCGGTCGGTGCTCTCTGACAGGCCGAGTCCGCATTTACCCGAGAGAGGTAAAGATATTCAGCCCCGCCCCCTTCCATCCAATAGGCTGTGAAATGTCAGGTCAAGTAAAAGTAAACAAACCAACAGTAGTTTGGTTCAGCCAATGTCAGGACTCGGGGCAGTTAAATGATTATTAATTAACGTGGCGTGTTTGTCATCAAACAGTCGTGTTGCCGTAGCGTGTTATTAGCGGTTTGTCCGGCAGCTGGGAAGCACAACGGATCGCCAACATGATAACGCTGGATGAGAGAACATATTTACGACACGTCCTGACCACTGTAGGCTATTAGCACTAGCAGTTGCTACCCATAGCATCTGTATCCACAAAGAAAATAACGACGTGGATTTATTGTTGTTTACATCACGTAGCCTATGTAGCAACTGAACCAGGTAGAAGAAGACAACTTTAGGTAAGAAAATCAAGTTTTATTCAACACTAGACAACTTTAACATGAGCAACTATGGGCTGGATTGTCTCGGTTCAGTTCGTGGTCGGAAACTTAAGAGTCGGGTTGGGTCGGGCTGGTCCGTCCATCCATCCATCCATCCATTAACTTCCGCTTGGCCCGTAGGCCATGGGCTCAGCCTGAACGGGTTAAGCCTGATTTATACTCGAACGTCAGGTTCGCAGAGGTGCCCCCCACCCTACGCAGACACTACGCAGAGACTCCGGTGCACCTACCCAAAATTGTAGGTTGACGCAGACAGTGTCGCAGAGAGGAGAGAAAGGGGGCCTCTGATTGGTCAATTCTACATCCGCATAGAAAAGAGCGCATTGAAGAAATGAGGAAGTACCCACATCTGTACGATTCTGGTTCTCCAAACCACAAAGACAGCACATATTCTAGTAATTCATGGAGGGAGATAGCGATGAATGTGGGTCTGGATACGGCCGAGACGGTGAGGAAGTGGAAAAACGCAAGAGATAAGTTTAGTAAGTTTAGCTCGTTCGTGATTGTCCCTCTTGCGTTGTGGCTTGGAATAACATAGCGGAGAAGTGACGGCGGCATCTCTGCGACAAGCTGACGGCAACACATTGGTGCGAGAGTATACACCGCCCTCTACATGGGCTCGCCCCCCTCGTGGCTCCACCACCTGCGGGGGGGGGGGGGGGGGGGGGGGGGGGTGTCAGGTGCATTGTGTTTTGGGCAGCCATAAGCGGGGGCCTTGGCATGCCGACCCTCAGCTGACTAAACTGGCTACTGGGTCCGGTCGGTTCTGGGTCCAAATATTGCGGGTCCATTCGGGTTCGGAACTCGGACTTATGATAATATCTCGGGTCGGGTCAGTGTCGGGTCGAATTTTAACGGGTCTGTTTGGGTCCATGAAAGTGGACCCGAACCTGGAATCACGTCTTGTCACGTGAATGGACCTGAGACTTCATTCGGGTATTGGTGTTGGTGTGTTTAGAGCGAGGACAGTCAGCAGCTCATCTATAATTAATCATTTCTGAATGTTTGATGTGGACATGGACATCTGCAGTCAGACTGCTGGGTCATCGTCCATGTCAGTACCAGAATCTGGGCTCTGACATCCCCAGAAGACCAACAGGACCCCAATTGTCCTGCAGACTGAAACCCTCCTCAATGACCATTGAGAAGGTCCGACTCATCTCAGATCTCAGCGTTACACATCAATGCTCTGAATGTTCCTGCAGGGCCAGTTCTGGGTTTCTGGGGGCCCTGTACAAGGTTCTGTTGGGGTGCTCTGAGTTTATGAACGTCCAGAGTGTGTGAAGGAGGAGTTCAGAACATTTAAGATAGTGAAACATTCATTTGTTCATTTCTTTAGGAAGAAAACTGGACAAATGAGTGGATCTGAAGATCACACATAAGTTAAACCAGCTCCCATAAACCTAAATAGTCAGCATACATTTAGCTGAGGCTAGCTCAGCTAACTGAGTGTAGCTAAGGCTAACTGAGGCCAGCTGAGGCTAGCCGAGGCTAACTGGGGCTAGCTGAGGCTAATAGAACTAGAAAAGCTAGCTGAGGCTAACTGAGCCTAGACGAGACTAACAGAGCTAGACAAGCTAACTAAGACTATCTGAGGCTAACAGAACTAGAAAAGCTAACTGAGGCTAGCTGAGGCTAACTGAGCCCAGATGAGACTAACAGAGCTAGACAAGCTAACTAAGGCTATCTGAGGCTAACAGAACTAGAAAAGCTAACTGAGGCTAGCTGAGGCTAACTGAGCCCAGATGAGACTAACAGAGCTAGACAAGCTAACTGAGGCTATCTGAGGCTAACTGACCTTGCAGTGACTAACTGAGCCATGCTAAGGCTAACTGAGGGTAATTGAGCCTAGCTGAGGCTAACTGAGGACAGATCAGGCTAAGTGAGCTAGCTGAGACTAACTAAGCTAACTGAGCCTAGCTGAGGCTGGCTAAGCCTAGCTGAGGCTAACTGAGGATAGCTGAGGCAAACTGAGCCTAAACGAGACTAACAGAGCTAGATCAGCTAACTGAGGCTAACTGAGCCTAGCTGAGGCCTTTTGAGGCTAGCTGAGGCTGGCTGAGCCTAGCTGAAGCTAACTGATGATAGCTGAGGCAAACTGAGCCAAGCTCTGTTCATTTCTCCTCTAGTTTGGAATATTAAGACTGGTCTTGTGTCTGGTCTTGTGTCTTGTGCCTTGTCTGTAAGCCCCCCTGACGGCTGCAGGGGATGAAACATCTGTTTAATATAAGTAGACTGTACAAAAGAAGTGGACACATCCTCAGTGATGTCATCCACAGGTTTCTGATGACACTATGTTGGCAGGAACTGACTACTCTCAAAACCAGTTAATCCAAAAATAGGTAAAAGGCTGGAACAAGCAGATCTGGCAGCCAGCTGGAACACATCCACCGTATGTCAAATACAGCTGGTTATCTTAGCATTTCAGTTTATGCTAAGCTATAATGCAAGCTAAAGTTACTTTACATTTATTCTGATCACATCAGTCTAAACATCCTCACCTTTGCTGCTGGAGCTGCAGCCAGGACGTAGGGAGCTCAACGAGCCAATGCTGATGGAGGGGTAGGTTAGCTGGTCTGAAAGGTTCAGGTCAACCAAGAAGTACCAGATCTTTGGTAAATTAGCAAAGCCTTATTCTCAGACACTTCCAGACCAACCCAGAACCTCTCAGAACATCTCAGAACCTTCCACATATCCCAGAACACAATGCTAGCTGAATAGTAGGGCAAAGTAGTTCAAGATATGACAGCTAACCATTAACAATAGCCAGCTGTCAATCAAAAACCACCCCTTTAATTATACATAAATTAGTGATTTGACACAACCTCTAGTGGTCTGTCTAGGAACTGTAGCTTCCAGTGGTCGGTAGAGGAACTGCAGTCTCTCTAGCGGTTGGTAGAGGAACTGCAGCCTCTAGTGGTTGGTAGAGGAATTGCAGCCTCTAGAAGTCGGTAGAGGAACTGCAGCCTCTAGTGGTCAGTAGAAGAACTGCAGCCTCTAGTGGTCAGTAGAAGAACTGCAGCCTCTAGTGGTCAGTAGAGGAACTGCAGTCTCTCTAGCGGTCGGTAGAGGAACTGCAGCCTCTAGTGGTCGGTAGAGAAACTCCAGCCTCTAGTTGTCGGTAGAAGAGCTGCAGCCTCTAATGGTTGGTAGAGGAACTGCAGCCTCCAGTGGTCGGTAGAGGAACTGCAGCCTCTAGTGGTCGGTATAGGAACTGCAGCCTCCAGTGGTCGGTAGAGGAACTGCAGCCTCTAGTGGTCGGTAGAGGAACTGCAGCCTCCAGTGGTCGGTAGAGGAACTGCAGCCTCCAGTGGTCGGTAGAGGAACTGTAGCCTCTAGTGGTCGGTAGAGGAACTGTAGCCTCTAGTGGTCGGTAGAGGAACTGTAGCCTCCAGTGGTCGGTAGAGAAAAAGTCTCTAGTAGTCGGTAGAAGAACTGTTGCCTCTAGTTGTCGGTAGAAGAACTGTTGCCTCTAGTGGTCGGTAGAGGAACAGTCTCTAGTGGTCGGTAGATGAACTACAGCCTTTAGTGGTCGGTAGAAGAACTGTAGCCTCCAGTGGTTGGTAGAGGAACTGCAGCCTCTAGTGGTCGGTAGAGGAACTGTAGCCTCCAGTACTTGGTATAGGAACAGTTTCTAGTGGTCGGTAGATGAACTGCAGCCTCTAGTGGTCGGTAGAGGAATTGCAGCCTCTAGTGGTCGGTAGAAGAACTGCAGCCTCCAGTGGTCGGTAGAGGAACTGTAGAGTTCTTCATCTCTGGTTTAGCCTCAGCCAAATGTGGCCAGTTCTGCTCGGATCTTAAAAGTTCTGGTACTCACCACCAGCTGCTGCGTGCCTCTGTTGTCCTGGATCTCCTGGTGCTGGTCAGTGGACTCCAGTGGGAATCTGGACCTGCTGTAGTTGGCGTTGGCTGCGTCAAGGCTCAGCACTCGACTGGTGGTCCAGCCACTCTGGTCTCTGGGTCTGGTGGAGGTAGTGCTGTTGGATTGGCCGGCAGTGGTGCCAGTGATCTGGTTTTGGTCCGTATCTGGAGTCGGGTCTGGAGTCCTTCTGAGGTCTGCTGCAAGCAGAAAACCACCATCATCATCATCATCACCACCACCCGGTGCATCATCCCAGAACCAAGATGTGTTCTTCCAGAACATCTCCCCTCCCCTCAGCCCGGAGAGGACCAGGAAGAGAGACACACAGACCAGACAGAACCAGACCAGGACCAAACAGATCCAGGGAGAACCTTCAGCTCACTTGTCTCTTTTCTGAAAAGTTCTCCAGTTCAACAGAAGAGCTGGTCAGAGTCCAGGTCTGTGACATGCCAAGAATGCTCAGAACTGAGACCAGAACCTGGCCCTATCTGGACTCACAACCAGAGGCTCGGCCATGATGGTCCACACCACAGAAACTCCAGGACCAAGGAAGGTCTGGGTCAGAAAAGATCAGCCTCCAGGCCGGTTCCTGAAAGCCTGGACCCAGACTGGTGGATGTTTTGCTGAGGTCCTGCTGGCCCGGTTCCTGAAAGCCTGGACCCAGACTGGTGGATGTTTTGCTGAGGTCCTGCTGGCCCGGTTCCTGAAGGCCTGGACCCAGACTGGTGGATGTTTTGCTGAGGTCCTGCTGGCCCGGTTCCTGAAAGCCTGGACCCAGACTGGTGGATGTTTTGCTGAGGTCCTGCTGGCCCGGTTCCTGAAGGCCTGGACCCAGACTGGTGGATGTTCTGCTGAGGTCCTGCTGAGGTCCTGCTGGCCCGCTCTGCTGCAGCACTCTGATGTTCTTCTCTCCGTCGGGTGAATCAGTCACATCTCAGTGTGATGTCACAGGTGGGGGGGTTGTGGAGGTATTGTGAGGGTCACATGGTTAGCGGGCTGCTTCTCATCACCATGGCAACCATGTGGACCCTGGAGGCAGTGCCCCTCCCACCACCCCCCCACCCCTATAAATAGACAGATGAGCTCCTCATCACCGCGGTTCTGGGTAGAGACAGGGAGGGGGGGGGTCTTGGACCTGTTGGACGGTGGGAGTCGGGTCAGGGATCCACAGAGCGCCGCTGTGAGCTGGCGTCTGATTGGCGGAGGCTGCTGACAGAGCGTCAGTGTGCAGCTCTACTCACCCGGAATCATCTGACACACTTTTCTGCCTGGTTGAGTCTCCGATGCTGACGAGCTGCTCTTTGACTCGATGGAATCTTCTTCTGTCACGTGTTGGAATCCTCTTCCGTCAGGGTCGGTCCAGTTTCCATGAGTTCACCCATCAGTCCCGATCCCGAACCCCCCCCTAACCTTCCCCGCCGTAATGAGACCCAGTCAGGGTTCAGATGCAGTTTGTCTTCATCCCTGTCACCGTGGTGTTTGTCCTGAGGGTCCAGCAGCCCCCCACCGCCGACGCTGCCGTTAAACTCTGACAAGGTTCATTTACTGCCGTGGCTTCAGAGTACCACGTCAACAGAATCACATCCAAAATAATAAATCGTTATTTAATAAAAAGAAGAAATTATCTCACTGCTGCCGAAGGATTTAGATAAGTAACCAACCAAATAGCGGACGTCCATGGACGTCTTCTTTAAGGCTAAATAAGGTCGGCCCATCGTGACCCTTATTCAGCTGAAAACCTGTCTCAACAGAAACGGTTTTCAGCGTCTTCTCTGTTGAGCCATTCTTTCTTCTTTGAAAAAAACATGACACAACTCCTACTGATTCAGAAGACATTTGTGTAGGGACAAAATACAGAAGAATGTGGATGTGCTGAACCTTAGAAGGGGTTCCAGGCTATGTTAACATTATTTTAGCAAGAAAAAGATCAGCACTGATGGTGTAGTGGAGGTCCTGCCTACTTCTACTGAAATAACTGGAGGAGACGACTACTAACCCTAACCCTAACCCTTATCCTGTGGTTACTTGGGTTACCCCAATACTCACCCATCACCCGTTTACTAGGGTTATACCCCATTACTCACCCATTACCCGTTTACTAGGGTTATACCCCATTACTCACCCATCACCCGTTTACTAGGGTTATACCCCATTACTCACCCATCACCCTGTGGTTACTAGGGTTATACCCCATTACTCACCCATCACCCTGTGTTTACTAGGGTTATACCCCATTACTCACCCATCACCCTGTGTTTACTAGGGTTATACCCCATTACTCACCCATTACCCTGTGTTTACTAGGGTTATACCCCATTACTCACCCATCACCCTGTGGTTACATGGGTTATACCCCATTACTCACCCATCACCCTGTGGTTACATGGGTAGCCCCTATAAAACCTGGGCAGTATATCCTCTGTGAAGACATTTGCTTCAGTCCTAAATGCTCTGATAGTATTTTCTGATTGTGTTCATAGGTTGTGAGGATGTGTTCTCTGTGGAGATGTCTACAGGAAATCAGTCTTGGACTGTGGTTCCAGATTATTGTTACTAGCACTTTTCACCAAGATCATCACATCCCACAATAGTGAGAGCACCAGGATCAACTGGGATTGTTGTCAGGTCAGAGGTCATAGGTGGTGTTGACAGAGAAGGCAGAAGCTGAGCTACGAACCCAATAGAGGAAACAATTACTTATAGTTTGAGAAACTCATAGCAGAGCAGATCAAAGCCTCTCAGCTTTAATATTAATCACTTTGCAGATTGACCAAAACCATCAACTGAAGATGCCATCAACACAGCCCCCCCACCCCCCACCCCCCAAGGAGGCAAGACCAGGACTAGAGGAGGCCCGACCAGGACTAGAGGGTCCACCTGCCAGCTGGACCCTCTTCCCACATCCTTGGTCAAATCCTGCCTCCCCTCATTCCCGCCATTATTCACTCCTCTCTCTCCACCAGTATTGTCCCTTCTGCTTTCAAAACTGCTGCTGTCATCCGATCCTGAAGAAACCCGGTTCAGATCCCAACGACTTCAATAACCTCCGTCCTATTTCCAACTTGTCTTTCATTTCAAAAATCCTTGAAAAACAGTTTCCTCTCAACTCCATACTCATCTCACCCTCAATAGCCTCTACGAACCCTTTCAATGTGGTTTTCGCCCTGGTCACAACACTGAAACTGCCCTCCTCAAAATCTCTAATGACCTCCTCGCTGACTCCGGTTTACTTTCCATCCTCATCCTCCTTGATCTGAGTGAGGCCTTCGACACTATTTCTCACCCCATCCTCCTCCAAAGACTCTCCTCCTTAGGCATCTCCAACACCCCCCTCAACTGGTTTCATTCATACCTGACAGGCCGCACTCAGTTCATCCAACTCGGGACCTTCACCTCTGATCCCTCCCCAGTCACCACAGGTGTGCCCCAGGGCTCTGTCCTGGAGCCCCTCCTCTTCATCACTTACCTCCTCCCCCTTGGTCAAATCTTCCAAAAATTTAACATTTCATTTCACTGTTTCGTGGATGACACCCAGTTCTACCTTTCAACCAAACCAAACTCCACACTCCCTCCCCCCTCCCTTTCCTCCTGTCTCTCTGAAATAAAATCCTGGTTCACTGCAAACTTCCTCAAACTTAACAGCAATAAAACTGAATTTCTACTTATCGGCACCAAATCCACCCTCTCCAGAGTCAACAATTTTTCCCTCCTCATTCACAGCTCCTCTGTATCCCCCTCCCCTCAGGTTAAGAGTCTTGGTGTCATCCTCGACAGTTCACTATCCTTTCATTCCCACATCAATAGCATCACTCGGTCCGCTTACTTCCATCTACGCTCCATAAACCGTCTCCACCCCTCCCTCACCCCCCCACACCACCGCCATCCTCGTCCACAGCCTCGTCACCTCCTGTCTTGATTACTATAACTCTCTCCTCTTATTACAGCTGGTCCAAAACTCTGCCGCCTGGATCATCACCAGAACTTCCTCTCACCACCGTATCACCCCCATCCTCCAGCAACTCCACTGGCTCCCCATCAACCAAAGGATCATCTATAAAATTCTTCTGTATACTTACATGTCCTTCCACAACCTGGCCCCTCCAGACCTCTCCAACCTCCTCCCTGTAATTATCCCCTCTCACTCTCTCAGGTCCTCTTCCTCCCTCCACCTCTCTGTCCCCTCCACCCGTCTCAGCTCCATGGGGGGCAGGGCTTTCAGCCGCTCTGCCCCCCAGCTTTGGAACTCATTACCACCAGACCTCCGTAATTTAGCCTCCCTCCCCATCTTCAAAACCGGACTAAAAACCCACTTAGTCAGAACAACTTACAGCCAGTAATCCATTGTTCATTGCCTCTCCATCTTATTTCATGTATGTTGATGTTTTTTAATTTTACTTGTGTTTTATTGTTCTTTTTATTCGGTACAGTGACCTTGGGTGTCCTGAAAGGCGCTTTTAAATAAAATGTATTATTATTATTAGAGAAGGCGAGACCAGGACTAGAGGAGGAAAGACCAGGACTAGAGGAGGTGAGACCAGGACTAGAGGAGGCGAGACCAGGACTAGAGGAGGCCCGACCAGGATTAGAGGAGTTCTGACCAGGACTAGAGGAGGAAAGACCAGGACTAGAGGAGGCGAGACCAGGACTAGAGGAGGCCCGACCAGGACTAGAGGAGGCGAGACCAGGACTAGAGGAGGCTAGACCAGGACTAGAGGAGGCGAGACCAGGACTAGAGGAGGCCCGACCAGGACTAGAGGAGGCGAGACCAGGACTAGAGGAGGCGAGACCCGGACTAGAGGAGGCCCGACCAGGACTAGAGGAGTTCCGACCAGGACTAGAGGAGGCCCGACCAGGACTAGAGGAGGTGAGACCAGGACTAGAGGAGGCGAGACCAGGACTAGAGGAGGCGAGACCAGGACTAGAGGAGGTGAGACCAGGACTAGAGGAGGCGAGACCAGGACTAGAGGAGGCGAGACCCGGACTAGAGGAGTTCCGACCAGGACTAGAGGAGGCCCGACCAGGACTAGAGGAGGTGAGACCAGGACTAGAGGAGGCGAGACCAGGACTAGAGGAGGTGAGACCAGGACTAGAGGAGGCGAGACCAGGACTAGAGGAGGCGAGACCCGGACTAGAGGAGGCCCGACCAGGACTAGAGGAGTTCCGACCAGGACTAGAGGAGGCCCGACCAGGACTAGAGGAGGCCCGACCAGGACTAGAGGAGGAAAGACCAGGACTAGAGGAGGTGAGACCAGGACTAGAGGAGGCGAGACCAGGACTAGTGGAGGTGAGACCAGTATTATCTTAATGATATTATATTCTATTATTGAAAATGAATTTAGTAATTGTGATTTAATTTGGCTTGTTTGAAATGTATCTTTGTATCTTGATAAGAGTCCATAGGACAGTAACATCTGGTGCTGGGGGTGTGTGGACCTTCAGACAGCTGTGGAGAAGTGGATCATTCCAGGTGTTAGAGAAACATCTTCAGCAGGACCATGCTGAACCTCATACTGGATCCATTACATGGACCTGCAGTCCAGAACCTTTCACCAGCTGCAAACATCTGGACATCATGAAACAGAAGCTCCAGTCCTGCATCAGACCAGAACAGGAAAACATTCCCCCCAGTAACTCCAGTACCTGCTCTCCTTAGTTCCAGGTGAACTGCCTCGTTAGGCTCCGCCTCCTCCGTGGAGCTCCTCATCAGTCTGTTCTTCTCTGGTGGCACTCTCAGGTGTTTGCTCCACCCGTACTCCTCCCCCAGCAGGTAGAACCAACCAGTGACCATCTGCCAACACAGAGGGGCGGAGAGTCTACGGTAAAACTGCAGTATAAAGCTGAACATAAATGTGTGTGAGCTGGTTCTGGTTCTGGTTCCGGTTCCACCCTCCAGAATGATCATAGATGTGTGTATTTGTGGTGGCGTGATCGGAGCTAAGGAGTCTGAGGGTTGGTTCAAACCTGTGAGGATGAAGAGAGAGAGCCAATCCCAAAGCTCATACAGCCAATCAGCTGACTGCACCTGAGAACACACACATACAGGAGAACAGGACAGTAATAGGGGAGGCTCCGCCCCCTTCAGATGAACAATTTCATTCTCATGTTTATGTCATCTTAATTGATGATAAAAGAAAGCTTCTTTATTGCTACACAATCAGCAGGACCTCCCATCCCTCAGGACCAGACACCAGTAACAGGGACAGGTGAGTCATGTCACCACCTACCTGCTGTCAGCTTGTCTTCTGAACACAGACACCAACAACCTGCTGAGGAGGAGGTTGTCCCTAACGCACCTGAAACACACACACACACACACACACACGTCAGCAGCTGTGACTCTGGTGCTCTCTGCTGGCAGATCTCTGTAATTGCAGCTGTGATGACATCACTGGAGTCTCTGACATCAGCACAGCTGTTTCTGTCAACATCAACCTGAACAGGTGTAGATTCTGAGCCCCAACCTTCAACATCAGCATCAGTTTCATGGATAGGACTGTGATGTCATCAGTAGCTGAGGTATCATGTGACTGTGGTGTCATCAGTAACTCAGGTGTCAAGTGACTGTGATGTTATCTGTAGCTCAGGTGTCATGTGACTGTGATGTCAGCAGTAGCTGAGGTGTCATGTGACTGCTGACAGCAGTAGCTGAGGTGTCATGTGACTGATGTCATCAGTAGCTGAGGTGTCACGTGACTGTGATGTCAGCAGTAGCTCAGGTGTCGTGTGACTGTGATGTCAGCAGTAACTCAGGTGTCATGTGACTGTAATGTCAGCAGTAGCTGAGGTGTCATGTGACTGTGATGTCAGCAGTAACTCAGGTGTCATGTGACTGTGATGTCAGCAGTAACTCAGGTGTCATGTGACTGTGATGTCAGCAGTAGCTGAGGTGTCATGTCACTGTGATGTCAGCAGTAGTCAGGTCTCATGTGACTGTGATGCCATCAGTACCAGAGCTGTCATGTGACTGTGATATCATCAGTAACTCAGGTGTCATGTGACTGTGATGTCAGCAGTAGTAAGGTGTCATGTGACTGTCATGTCAGCAGTAACTAAGGTGTCATGTGACTGTCATGTCACCAGTAGTCAGGTGTCATGTGACTGTGATGTCAGCAGTAACTCAGGTGTCATGTGACTGCAGTGTCATCAGTAGCTGAGGTGTTATGACTGTGATGTCAGCAGTAACTCAGGTGTCATGTGACTGTGATGTCATCAGTAGCTGAGGTGTCATGTGACTGTGATGTCAGCAGTAACTCAGGTGTCATGTGACTGTGATATCAGCAGTAGTCAGGAGTCATGTGACTGTAATGTCATCAGTAACTCAGGTGTCATGTGACTGCAGTGTCATCAGTAGCTGAGGTGTTATCACTCTGATGTCATCAGTAACTCAGGTGTTATGTGACTGTGATGTCATCAGTAACTCAGGTGTCATGTGACTGTGATGTCATCAGTAACTCAGGTGTCATGTGACTGTGATGTCATCAGTAGCTATGGTGTCTTGACTGTGATGTCAGCAGTAACTCAGGTGGCATGTGACTGTGATGTCATCAGTAACTCAGGTGTCATTTGACTGTGATGTCATCAGTAGCTGAGGTGTCATGTGACTGTGATCTCCGCAGTAACTCAGGTGTCATGTGACTGTGATATCAGCAGTAGTCGGGTGTCATGTGACTGTGATGTCATCAGTCGCTGAGGTGTCATGTGACTGTGATGTCAGAAGTAACTCAAGTTTCATGTGACTGTGATGTCATCAGTATTCAGGCGTCATGTAGCTGTGATGTCAGCAGTAACTCAGGTGTCATGTGACAGTGTTATCCTCAGTAGTCAGGTGTCATGTGACTGTGATGTCATCAGTAACACAGGTGTCATGTGACTGTGATGTCAGCAGCAGTCAGGAGTCATGTGACTGTGATGTCATTAGTACGTCAGGTGTCATGTGACTGTGATGTCAGCAGTAGGTCAGGTGTCATGTGACTGTGATGTCAGCAGTAGTCAGGTGTCATGTGACTGTGATGTCAGCAGAAGCTCAGGTGTCTTGTGACTGTGATGCAGCAGTAACTCAGGTGTCATGTGACTGTAATGTCAGCAGTAGCTCAGGTGTCATGTGATTGTGATGTCATCAGTACCTGAGGTGTCATGTGACAGTCATGTCAGCAGTAGTCAGGTGTCATGTGACTGTGATCTCAGTAGTAGTCAGGTGTCATGTGACTGTGACGTCATTAGTAGTCAAGTGTCATGTGACTGTGATGTCAGTAGTAGTCAGGTGTCATGTGACTGTGACGTCATTAGTAGTCAAGTGTCATGTGACTGTGATGTCAGCAGTAGTCAGGTGTCATGTGACTGTGATGTCAGCAGTAGTCAGGTGTCATGTGACTGTGACGTCATTAGTAGTCAAGTGTCATGTGACTGTGATGTCAGCAGTAGTCAGGTGTCATGTGACTGTGATGTCAGCAGGTCTCACAGTGTGAAGGTCTGGTTGTACTCTGGGTTCTTGTTGTTCTGGACCGTCTTAGTTTTCATCCTGATTCTGTGGAGGTCCGAGCTTAGCTGTGAACACACACAATGAGCTGCAGGAGCTGAACCATAAATCTGTCCAGGACATGCCAGCATCCTCACCTTCACATACGAGTCACATGACCTGTGGGATTTTCCCATCAGCCCTCTAGCCTCATGGACTGCAAAGACAGATAAAATTATATTTACAGGGTCACATAACTGCATCTCAGATGACAGATGATCAATGCTGATGATCAAAGCATTTTCTGATCAATGCTGGTGGCACACTCATGATCTCTGATCTTCACCCTGAGGGAGGCCTGAGCTGTCCTCTGATTGGCTGCTGAGGACTTACTGTGAATGATGAGGTGACCCGCCTCTGCAGTGATGGACAGTCGCAGCTGGCCTATAACAGAGAGAGATGACAGGCAGCTGATTCAGCCAATCAGAGACTCAGAATGGGTCAAGGGCGGGGCTGTACCTTTGCCTCTGAAGACAGATGGGTGGATCTTCCTCCTTATCCTGGTCCCAGTCCTGGTCTTAGTTTTGGTCTCAGCCCCCTGGGACTTTTCTTCTCTGCAGGATCCTGTACCCAGGTTTCTGTCAGACCTCCTCCTGCTGGCCTGGATCTCCAAATACTGGTGTGAGACCATCCTTGCAGGTCTTCGCAGACCTGATGTGGACTTGGACCAGATCTGGGACCAGAGCACACAAATCAGTTGGGGGGTCTGGTCCAGAACCAGAGTTCAGGTCAGACTGTGCCTTTATCACCAACCTTAGGGGTGGTTGTGGTTTCCTGGTTCTGGTCCAGATGTGTCTCTTCAGGTCCTGGGTGAATCTGGTCTGTGGGGATCAAAGGTGGACTCACCTTTGATTTTCTGACATGGACTTTGGTCTTGATCTTGGTCTTCCTGATCAGTGCCACTTGGACTTCTGATCTGCAGGACCAGATATCTGCTCCAGACCTGAATCCAGACTGAACTGCAGGCCTGGATCTGGTCCTGGTTCTGGTCTGTGAAGACCTGCATGGAGACAAAGACCCTCAGACCCTGGTCCTTCATCTCCTGATAAGAAACTCAACGAGGAAGTCAAACTCACGGCCTCTGGTCTTTGTTCAGGTTCTGAGTTCTTCTAGTCCTCAGCAGATCTTCTCTTGGATCTCTGTTCTCCTGGGAGCCTCCTCCTGTCCTCCTCTTCTTCATCACCCCCTCCTCCTCCTCTGTGTAGCTTCTTTTACAGCCTGCACCCAGTTTGGCCTCCAGATTCTGGAGAACAGCTCCAGCTGGAGGCAGCTGGGCATCCTGGTGCAGGAGACCAGCTCCATCGCAGGGCCTGGAGACAGATGTAGAAATGCATCCAAACTCCTCCTGACCCACGGTTAAATGGTCTGGGTTGTGATTCTGTCTGAATGTGGAACTGTTACACTCTCTTTAACAACTAGAGGACAACCAAAATAATCCAGGTGGAGATCCTCCAGCTGATGAGGACCAGACAAGTGGACTAATTCAGGTCCACTTCAGGATCAGAAGCTTCATTTCTACAGAAAGCACTAGATGACAGGCAGGACTGCAGGTCCATCAGCACCAGAGGTCAGACAGGACTGGATGACATCCAGAACTGGAGGTCAATCAGGACCAGAGGACAGACAGGACTGGAGGACATACAGGACTGGAGGACAGACAGGACTGGAGGACATACAGGACAGGAGGACAGAAAAGGACTGGAGGTCAGACAGGACTGGAGGTCCATCAGGACCAGACGACAGACAGGACTAGACGACAGACAGGACTGCAGGTCCATCAGCACCAGAGGTCAGACAGGACTGGATGACATCCAGAACTGGAGGTCAATCAGGACCAGAGGACAGACAGGACTGGAGGACATACAGGACTGGAGGACAGACAGGACTGGAGGACAGACAGGACAGCAGGTCCATCAGGACCAGAGGCCAGGCAGCACTAGAGGACAGACAGGACTAGAGGTCCATCAGGACCAGAGGATAGACAGGACTGGATGACATCCAGAACTGGAGGACAGACAGGACAGCAGGTCCATCAGGACCAGAGGCCAGGCAGCACTAGAGGACAGACAGGACTAGAGGTCCATCAGGACCAGAGGGTAGACAGGACAGCAGGTCCATCAGGATCAGAGGTATGACAGGACTGGAGGTAAGACAGGAAAGGAGGTCCATCACGACCAGAGAAAAGACAGGACTGGAGGTTCATCAGGACCAGAAGACAGACAGGATTTGAGGTCAATCAGGACCAGAGGACAGACAGGACTGGAGGTAAGACAGGAAAGTAGGTCCATCAAAACCAGAGGTCAACAGGACTGGAGGTCCATCAGGACGAGAGGACAGACAGAACTGGAGGTCCATCAGGACCAGAGGGCAGACAGGGCTGGAAGACATAAGGGACAGGAGGTCCATCAGGACCAGAGGACAGGCAGGACTGGAAGACATAAAGGACTTGAGGTCCATCAGGACCAGAGGTCAGACAAGACAGGAGATCCATCAGGACCAGAGGAAAGACAGAACTGGAAGACATACAGTATTGGAGGTCCATCAAGACCGGAGGCCAGACAGGACTGGAGGTCCATCAGGACCAGAGGACAGACAGGACTGGAGAACAGACAGGACTGGAGGTCCATCAGGACCAGAGGACAGGCAGCACTAGATGACAGGCAGGACTGGAGGTCTATCAAGACCAGAGGTCAGATGGGACTGGAGGACAGACAGGACAGCAGGTCCATCAGGACCAGAGGCCAGGCAGCACTAGAGGACAGACAGGATTAGAGGTCCATCAGGACCAGAGGGTAGACAGGACAGCAGGTCCATCAGGACCAGAGAACAGACAGGACTGAAGGTCCATCAGGATCAGAGGTATGACAGGACTGGAGGTAAGACAGGAAAGGAGGTCCACCACGACCAGAGAAAAGACAGGACTGGAGGTTCATCAGGACCAGAAGACAGACAGGACTTGAGGTCAATCAGGACCAGAGGGCAGACAGGACTGGAGGTAAGACGGGAAAGTAGGTCCATCAGAACCAGAGGTCAACAGGACTGGAGGTCCATCAGGACGAGAGGACAGACAGAACTGGAGGTCCATCAGGACCAGAGGGCAGACAGGGCTGGAAGACATAAGGGACAGGAGGTCCATCAGGACCAGAGGACAGACAGGACTGAAAGACATAAAGGACTTGAGGTCCATCATAACCAGAGGTCAGACAAGTCAGGAGGTCCATCAGGACCATAGGAAAGACAGAACTGGAAGACATACAGTAGTGGAGGTCCATCAGGACAGGAGGACAGACAGGACTGAAGGTCAGAAAGGACTGGAGGTCCATCAGGACCAGAGGACAGAAAGGATAGGATCTCCATCAGGACTAGAGGTCAGACAGGACAGGAGGTCCATCAGGACCAGAAGACAGACAGGACTGGAGGTCCATCAAGACCAGAGGTCTGACAAGACTAGAGGACATACAGGACCAGAGGACAGACAGGACTGGAAGACATACAGTACTGGAGGTCCATGAGGACCTGAGGACAGACAGGACTGGAGGTCCATCAGGACCAGAGGACAGACAGGACTGGAGGTCAGACAGGACTGGAGGTCCATCAGGACCAGAGGACAGAAAGGACAGGAGGTCCATCAGGACCAGAGGACAGACAGGACTGGATGTCAGACAGGACAGGAGGTCTATCAGGACAAGAAGTCAGACAGGACTGGAGGTCCATCAAGACCAGAGTTCAGACAGGACTGGAGGTCCATCAATACCAGAGGTCAGACAGGACTGGAGGACATACAGTACTGGAGGTCCATGAGGACCTGAGGACAGACAGGACTGGAGGTCCATCAGGACCAGAGGACAGACAGGACTGGAGGTCAGACAGGACTGGAGGTCCATCAGGACCAGAGGACAGAAAGGACAGGAGGTCCATCAGGACCAGAGGACAGACAGGACTGGATGTCAGACAGGACAGGAGGTCTATCAGGACAAGAAGTCAGACAGGACTGGAGGTCCATCAATACCAGAGGTCAGACAGGACTGGAGGACATACAGGACTGGAGGTCCATCAGGACCAGAGGAAAGGCAGCACTAGAGAACAGACAAGACTAGAGGACATACAGGACAGGAGGTCTGTCAGGACCAGAGGTCAGAAAGGACTGGAGGTCCATCAAGACCAGAGGTCAGACAAGACTAGAGGACATACAGGACCAGAGGACAGACAGGACTGGAAGACATACAGTACTGGAGGTCCATGAGGACCTGAGGACAGACAGGACTGGAGGTCCATCAGGACTGGAGGTCAGACAGGACTGGAGGTCCATCAGGACCAGAGGACAGAAAGGACAGGAGGTCCATCAGGACCAGAGGACAGACAGGACTGGATGTCAGACAGGACAGGAGGTCTATCAGGACAAGAAGTCAGACAGGACTGGAGGTCCATCAAGACCAGAGGTCAGACAGGATTGGAGGACATACAGGACAGGAAGTCCATGAGGACCAGAGGTCAGACAGGACTGGAGGTCCATCAATACCAGAGGTCAGACAGGACTGGAGGTCCATCAGGACCAGAGGACAGGCAGCACTGGACGACAGACAGGACTGGAGGTCCATCAGGACCAGAGGACAGGCAGCACTAGATGACAGACAGGACTGGAGGTCCATCAGGACCAGAGGACAGACAGGACAGGAGGACAGACAGGACTGGAGGTCCATCAGGACCAGAGGACAGACAGGACTGGAGGACAGAAAGGACTGTCCTCCAGGACAGCAGGTCCATCAGGACCAGAGGTCCATGTTTGTCAGAATGTCCTTTGAATGGGACGCGGCCATGGTGATCTGCAGCTGTGGGGAAAGCAGAGGTCAGACGAGACAGCAGAGGAGCTCATCACCCTGATTGACGCTAACGAGGAGGATTAACGGATTAACACACTTCTGTCAGCTCTGCTGCTGTCAGGATCAACGCTCTGGATGCTCCTGGAGGGGTCCAGACCACCAAGATCTGCTGCTGATTCTGCTCCCAGAGTAGGTTCCAGTTCAGATTCTGGACCTATTTCAGTCTCAGACTGCTCACAGGACACAAAATAACTCCAACAAACCTTTATTTCTGCTGCAAGGCTGCTCAATGAAACCTGGCTCACTGTTGGAGCCAGACACTCGTGCAGTTCCTAGTAGAGTAACTGCAGCCTCTAGTGGTCGGTAGAGGAACTGCAGCTTCTAGTGGTCAGTAAAGGAGCCGCAGCTTCTACTGTTAGGTAGAGGAACTGCAGCTTCTAGTGGTCAGTAGAGGAACCGCAGCTTCTAGTGTTAGGTAGAGGAACTGCAGCTTCTAGTGGTCAGTAGAGGAACTGCAGCCTCTAGTGGTCGGTAGAGGAACCGCAGCCTCTAGTGGTCGGTAGAGGAACTGCAGCTTCTAGTGGTCAGTAGAGGAACCGCAGCTTCTAGGAGTCGGTAGAGGAACTGCAGCCTCTAGTGGTCAGTAGAGGAGCCGCAGCCTCTAGTGGTCGGTAGAGAATTCGCAGCCTTTAGTGGTCCGTAGAGGAACCGCAGCCTCTAGTGGTCCGTAGAGGAACCGCAACCTCTAGTGGTCAGTAGAGGAACTGCAGCCTCTAGTGGTCGGTAGCGCAACCGCAGCTTCTAAGGGTTGGTAGAGGAACCGCAGCCTCCAGTGGTCCGTAGAGGAACCGCAGCCTCTAGTGGTCGGTAGAGGAACCGCAGCCTCTAGTGGTCCGTAGAGGAACCGCAGCCTCTAGTGGTCGGTAGCGGAACCGCAGCCTCTACTGGTCGGTAGAGGAACCGCAGCCTCTAGTGGTCGGTAGAGGAACTGCAGCTTCTAATGGTCGGTAGAGGAACCCCAGCCTCTAGTGGTCCCTAGAGGAACCGCAGCCTCTAGTGATCGGTAGAGGAACCGCAGCCTCTAGTAGTCCGTAGAAGAACTGCGCCTCTAGTGGTCCGTAGAGGAACTGCAGCCTCTAGTGGTCCAGTAGAGGAACCGCAGCCTCTAGTGGTCCGTAGAGGAACTGCAGCCTCCAGTGGTCAGTAGAAGAACCGCAGCCTCTAGTGGTCGGTAGAGGAACCGCAGCCTCTAGTGGTCGGTAGCGGAACCGCAGCCTCTAGTGGTCAGGAGAAGAACCGCAGCCTCTAGTGGTCGGTAGCGGAACCGCAGCCTCTAGTGGTTGGAAGAAGAACTGGAGCCTCTAGTGGTCGGTAGAGGAACCGCAGCCACTAGTGGTCGGTAGCGGAACCTCAGCCTCTAGTAGTCACTAGAAGAACCGCAGCCTCTAGTAGTCACTAGAAGAACCGCAGCCTCTAGTAGTCACTAGAAGAACCGCAGCCTCTAGTGGTCGGTAGAAGAACCGCAGCCTCTAGTGGTCGGTAGAGGAACCGCAGCCTCTAGTGGTCGGTAGAGAATTCGCAGCCTCTAGTGGTCGGTAGCGGAACCGCAGCCTCTAGCGGTCGGTAGAGAATTCGCAGCCTCTAGTGGTCCGTAGAGGAACCGCAGCCTCTAGTGGTCCGTAGAGGAAACAGCAGCCTCTAGTGGTCCGTAGAGAAACAGCAACCTCTAGTGGTCAGTAGAGGAACTGCAGCCTCTAGTGGTCGGTAGAGGAACCGCAGCCTCTAGTGGTCGGTAGAGGAACTGCAGCTTCTAATGGTCGGTAGAGGAACCCCAGCCTCTAGTGGTCCGTAGAGGAACTGCAGCCTCTAGTGATCGGTAGAGGAACCGCAGCCTCTAGCGGTCCATAGAGGAACCGCAGCCTCTAGTAGTCCGTAGAAGAACCGCGCCTCTAGTGGTCCGTAGAGGAACTGCAGCCTCTAGTGGTCCAGTAGAGGAACCGCAGCCTATAGTGGTCCGTAGAGGAACCACAGCCTCTAGTGGTCAGTAGAAGAACCACAGCCTCTAGTGGTCGGTAGAGGAACCGCAGCCTCTAGTGGTCGGTAGCAGAACCGCAGCCTCTAGTGGTCAGGAGAGGAACCGCAGCTTCTAGTGGTCAGTAGCGGAACCGCAGCCTCTAGTAGTCGGAAGAAGAACTGGAGCTTCTAGTGGTCGGTAGAGGAACCGCAGCCTCTAGTGGTCGGTAGCAGAACCTCAGCCTCTAGTAGTCACTAAAAGAACCACAGCCTCTAGTGGTCGGTAGAAGAACTGCAGCCTCTAGTGGTCGGTAGAGGAACCGCAGCCTCTAGTGGTCGGTAGAGGAACCACAGCCTCTAGTGGTCGGTAGAGGAACCGGAGCCTCTAGTGGTTGGTAGAAGAACTGCAGCCTCTAGTGGTCAGTAAAAGAACTGCAGCCTCTAGTGGTCGGTAGAGGAACCGCAGCCTCTAGTGGTCGGTAGCGGAACCGCAGCCTCTAGTGGTCAGGAGAAGAACCGCAGCCTCTAGTGGTCGGTAGCGGAACCGCAGCCTCTAGTGGTTGGAAGAAGAACTGGAGCCTCTAGTGGTCGGTAGAGGAACCGCAGCCACTAGTGGTCGGTAGCGGAACCTCAGCCTCTAGTAGTCACTAGAAGAACCGCAGCCTCTAGTAGTCACTAGAAGAACCGCAGCCTCTAGTAGTCACTAGAAGAACCGCAGCCTCTAGTGGTCGGTAGAAGAACTGCAGCCTCTAGTGGTCGGTAGAGGAACCGCAGCCTCTAGTGGTCGGTAGAGAATTCGCAGCCTCTAGTGGTCGGTAGCGGAACCGCAGCCTCTAGCGGTCGGTAGAGAATTCGCAGCCTCTAGTGGTCCGTAGAGGAACCGCAGCCTCTAGTGGTCCGTAGAGGAACCGCAGCCTCTAGTGGTCCGTAGAGAAACAGCAACCTCTAGTGGTCAGTAGAGGAACTGCAGCCTCTAGTGGTCGGTAGAGGAACCGCAGCCTCTAGTGGTCGGTAGAGGAACTGCAGCTTCTAATGGTCGGTAGAGGAACCCCAGCCTCTAGTGGTCCGTAGAGGAACTGCAGCCTCTAGTGATCGGTAGAGGAACCGCAGCCTCTAGCGGTCCATAGAGGAACCGCAGCCTCTAGTAGTCCGTAGAAGAACCGCCTCTAGTGGTCCGTAGAGGAACCGCGCCTCTAGTGGTCCGTAGAGGAACTGCAGCCTCTAGTGGTCCGTAGAGGAACCGCACAGCCTATAGTGGTCAGTAGAAGAACCACAGCCTCTAGTGGTCGGTAGAGGAACCGCAGCCTCTAGTGGTCGGTAGCAGAACCGCAGCCTCTAGTGGTCAGGAGAGGAACCGCAGCTTCTAGTGGTCAGTAGCGGAACCGCAGCCTCTAGTAGTCGGAAGAAGAACTGGAGCTTCTAGTGGTCGGTAGAGGAACCGCAGCCTCTAGTGGTCGGTAGCAGAACCTCAGCCTCTAGTAGTCACTAAAAGAACCACAGCCTCTAGTGGTCGGTAGAAGAACTGCAGCCTCTAGTGGTCGGTAGAGGAACCGCAGCCTCTAGTGGTCGGTAGAGGAACCACAGCCTCTAGTGGTCGGTAGAGGAACCGGAGCCTCTAGTGGTTGGTAGAAGAACTGCAGCCTCTAGTGGTCGGTAAAAGAACTGCAGCCTCTAGTGGTCGGTAGAGGAACCGGAGCCTCTAGTGGTCGGTAGAGGAACTGCAGCCTCTAGTGGTGGGTAGCAGAACTGGAGCCTTTAGTGGTTGGTAGAGGAACTGCAGCCTCTAGTGGTCGGTAGAGGAACTGGAGCCTCTAGTGGTCGGTAATGGAACCGGAGCCTCTAGTGGTCGGTAGAAGAACCGCAGCCTCTAGTGGTCGGTAGAAGAACTGCAGCCTCTAGTGGTCGGTAGAAGAACTGCAGCCTCTAGTGGTCGGCAGAGGAACTTGAGCCTCTAGAGGTCGGTAGAAGAACTGGAGCCTCTAGTGGTCGGTAGAAGAACCGCAGCCACTAGTGGTCGGTAGCGGAACCGCAGCCTCTAGTGGTCGATAGAAGAACTGCAGCCTCTAGTGGTCGGTAGAAGAACTGCAGCCTCTAGTGGTCGGCAGAGGAACTGGAGCCTCTAGTGGTCGGTAGAAGAACCGCAGCCACTAGTGGTCGGTAGCGGAACCGCAGCCTCTAGTGGTAGGTAGAAGAATTGCAGCCTCTAGTGGTCGGTAGAGGAACTGCAGCCTCTAGTGGTCGGTAGAAGAACTGGAGCCTCTAGTGGTCGGTAGTGGTGTCCTCAGTTTAAGTCTTCGGACAGCTTCAGGTCTTCTCTGAGGACCAAGCCGGATCTAGATCCTCAGCTTGGTCCTTATTTACAATAGTTTCCTGTAACTTTTCCTTTTTCTCAGTTTCAAATGGAACATTTAAGTTAAAGTTCAGATTCAGTCTCACCTCATTTGGCTGCAGACAGTCGTGGCCTCCATCACCTCCAGGTCTCAACTAACTTACCTGGTCTAACCTGGTCTAACCCGGTCTAACCCAGTCTAACCTGGTCTATTCTGGTCTAACCCAGTCTAACCAGGACTAACCCAGTCTAGTCTGCTCTAACCTGGTCTAACCCAGACTAACCAGGACTAACCCAGTCTAGCCTGCTCTAACCTGGTCTAACCCAGTCTAACCAGGACTAACCCAGTCTAGCCTGCTCTAACCTGGTCTAACCCAGACTAACCATCCAGCTCTGTGAGCTGCCCTCCAACGTCTCTTGATGTTTGTTTCTGCAGATTTTCTTTCAGCAGGAAAAAAATTCAAAACTGACTTCAGGTTTTCATTTCAACAAGTCGTGTCAACCAGCCGCAGCTGCTTCCTGTCTGCCCTATCAGAATAAAAGCTGCTGGTCCTGCTGGTGTGGGCTTCTGGTGTTTGAGCTTCAACTTTCCAGTAAAGCCTTTCTGAATGCTGTACTTCTGAGGTTCCTGCTCTACAGTGACATGTAAGATCTACAAGGGGTTTCAGCTTCTACAGGAATGAATCTGATCCAGAAGAATCTGATCCAGGAGATGAATGAACCTGGAATCCAGATAAAGCTGACACGTATGAGATTAAAATAAGAGTGTAAAATCAAGTCTACATGTTAGCTGAGCAGAGAAAAGGAAGAACACAAGTATTCAAATGTTCCACAGCTCACATCTCTCTGGATTCATGGAGTGAAAACAGTCTAGAACATTCTAGAACATTCATTTACTGGACCAGGCTGATGTTCCAGCTGTGGACCAGAGTTTTAGAGGTTTCCGAAGAGGAATCTCCAGACGGACTTTGGTTCATTTATTCACACCTGTTGAAGTTTTATTTAAGGGTGGAGCTCAGGAACGACTGGAAGGATCTGGATGATTGATGGAAGGATCTGGATGATTGATGGAAGGATCTGGATGATTGATGGAAGGATTGATGGAAGGATCTGGATGATTGATGGAAGGATCTGGATGATTGATGGAAGGATCTGGATGATTGATGACAGGATATGTCCACATCCTGCCATCAATCCTGAAGGCAGCAGTTCATCTCCTAGCATCTAGAGGCTGCAGTGCTGGCTTTTATTTTGAAAAGTCAGGATCTGTTTCCTGCATTAATGAAGTGGAGCTCAGGGAGCTTCAGTCGGGTCACTTCCTCTTCACACACATGTAAGTCATTAACAGGAGGGGGAGGGTCTGTATCCACGGACACAGACCAAACTTTGAGGAGTTTTGAGTTTGTTGGTGAGAGGACTCATGAAACGCATGAGTTCTGCTCACAGGGAGAAACCTGTTCATGATCCAACACAGGGACCAGACTGGACTGGACCGGACCGGATCGGATTGGACCAAGCGAGTCTAACCCTGTCTTTTCTCGGAACCATCCATGAAGATTCCTGCCAATACCTCCACACATCAAACCTGAGGCCCGTGGATTTCCAACGAGTCTTTGAGCAGGTTCTGACATGAACCCAAATGACCGTGGTGAGCCAGTTAAACAGGTGAAAACCAGATTCTGTCTCTCGTGTCTGGATGAGTCTGAACAAGACTGAAGATCCAGAATTGGTTACCGGTCAGACAGCTGCAGATGATGGGAGTGGGCCCAGAAACAGAGCAGGAGCAGACAGACTACCCAACTCCTGGACCATGTTCAGTCAAGACCTTTGGTGTCCCAGAACTACAACGGTACCTGGTCTAGATGGTTCAGTTCTGAGTTACAACGTCCACACTGGCCAAGTGTGGCTTCAGCCAGACTGCTTGATTCTTCATACCTGATGAGGAGCATAGACCTTCACCTGGTGTTGTTGTTGTGGATGTGAAGTCTAAGGTTACTGGTTTAGTCTGCACCAGACGGGTCAGACCGAACCGAAGAACTGAGAAGACCAAACAGAGAGCAGCTGAGGAGAGACCAGCGACCCAGGAGCTACCGGTCCAGTTAGTCCACTCTGATGATCCAGAAATGATCTGAGCTGAACGTGGAGGTGCAGGTACAGCGATGTCCTCTGAGGACACAGCTGGTTTCCTCTGTTCAGGTCCAAACCATCTCAGTCTGGTTTTTCTCTCCAGAACATCTAACATGTTCTGTTCCTCTGATGTCCTCATTCCTGATCCTCTCCATCCTGGTCTCTCCCAGAGAGAACCTCAACATCTGAACCTCTGCTACCTCCAACTCTGGCTCCTGTCTTCTCCTCAGGACCACAATCTCAGAACCAACAACATCTCAGGTCTCACCACCATCTTCTACACCTTTACTTTCATTCTGATCAAACTCTTTCATCTCTCTTTTCTCCACCTGCTCCAACAGCTTCCTCACCTCTTTTCTTCATCTTCCGTTGCTCTGGATTGTTGATCCTGGGTACTTCCTGTCTGACCTCATCTGTCAGTCTGTCCATCACCCTAGCAACCAGAAGGGTCTCAGAGCTGATCCTTGATCAGTCCCACCTCCACCTTGAACTCCTCCATCACACCTACAGCTCACCTCTCCATCATCTACCAGCTCTCATCCATGTCCTGCTCCACTCTAACATCCTTCTCTGCTCCTCCAGACCTCCTCATCAGGACCAGAGCTCCTCATCAGGTCCAGACCTCCTCATCAGGTCCAGAGCTCCTCATCAGGTCCAGACCTCCTCATCAGGACCAGACCTCCTCATCAGGTCCAGAGCTCCTCATCAGGACCAGACCTCCTCATCAGGACCAGAGCTCCTCATCAGGACCAGAGCTCCTCTCAGCTCCCTGTCATCTGCTTTCTGAAGGTCTACAAAGACACAATGACCTCTGACCTTCTCTGTTCTTCTCCATCAGCATCCTCAAAGCTGATATTTCATCTGTGGTCCTCTTCTTTGTCCTGAAACCATCCAGATGTTCCTAGATGTTCTCTTCTGTCCTTAGTCTATATTCCACTGGGGACATAACCATATGGAAAATCTGATATCTTGATTATAGTGACCAGATTATCACGGTTTACGATATTTAAAAGGTCTTAAAGGGCTTAAAAGGTCAAACGTAAGCGATGAAACATATATATGCAGTACATGCTTCAATAAAAAAAATTGATCACAAAAAAAGAAGCCAAAATCTTATCAAAAGGAAACTTTCACATTAAAAGGGGCAAATAACTGGCACAGAAAGGGATTTTATTTTAAACGAACTAAGTAGATAACAGGAACAAAGCTTATTTGTCTGGTGAAGTTTAAATGAAAGCTTTAACAACCATAGTGGGTTAGATTTGAAGTGTTGTGGTCTTTAGCAGCAGCTTTGTTCTTGTGTGCTCTGCAGACAGAGTAACTGTCCTCCAGTCGTCCCTCTGTATTCTTAAAAAAACTGAATATGTCCAGACCTCTAGTTTGGTCCTTTTAGTGTGTTGGTAAATGTCCTGTGTGCTAACACCACTGTCCACAACGCTACGTTATGATGCCGATGTTACAAGCTACATGTTCACGCCAGACTTGAATGAGGCTGATATTAAATATCCTGGTAATCGATTAAGTCAAACAGACGGTAATCGTTATCACGTAAAATTTCACTGCTCTTTACTGTAACACCAGTAACCATTCCATCCCTGTCTTCTCTACTCTTTCCCATAACTTTATTGCTCGGTTCATCTGCTTTATTCCTCTGCAGCTGCACAACTGGCCCCTAGGGGCCCCAGAGGTCCATGAGCCTATGACAGAAGCAGCTGTGGATGTGGACATCAGGAGGTTCTGCTCAGGGGCAGATGGAGATCACCTGCAGAAACAAACAGTGTTTCCAGGACAGGTCTCTGAGAAACTCCTCACTTCCACGCAGGTGAGTCCAGGTAACTTCTTCTACAGGTCTTCTACAGTGAACTCAGCTCGGCCTCGTCTCCTCCCAGAAGTAAGCAGACTCCCACAGAGCATGCTCAGAGCTGCAGCTGTAGTAAAGGACTGCAGGAAGATCTCTGATCAGATTATCAACCTCTCTCTCTCCCCTCACAGCCACCGTCTCTGGCCCGGACCAGATGGTCCCTGTCTCTCTGAGGATCTGTTTCCATGGTAATGTGAGCACACCGGCTGTCCCCGACACCCAGAAATCAAAGTTTATTTATAGTTCTGCTTGTCTGGATCCTCAACACAGTCAGGTAAGTTATTGATTCTTTATTGATCAGATATCTAGTCCAGTCTTTGATATGATCAGCAGGACAAGATGGGTTTGAAGAACCTCAGACCATCAGGAGCGTTGATCTGGTTTATTAGACGTTCAGCAGCAGCAGCTGTTCAGAAACTACCAGAGAGAGTAATCAATACTGATGATTGTCATCAGTTAATAATCCAAACTGAGTATGAGAGACTTTTAGAAATAAGTCTTATCTGAGGTTAAACACGAGGAACATTTAAATACCACACAAGTGTTGCATGTTCATATGCTTGTGATGCTAATGCTCAGTCCATTAAATCAAGGTGAACGCTGACATGACAATGTTATCATTACTCTCTATCTTCTGGATAAAGAGGACAGAACCATCTCCTAGCTGTCTGGGGGACCCTGGTCAGGTCCTGTCTGTGGGGACCCTCGGTCAGGTCCTGTCTGTGGGGACCCTCGGTCAGGTCCTGTCTGGGGTGACCCTCTGTCAGGTCTTGTCTAGGGGAACCTGGGTCAGGTCCTGTCTGGGGGAACCCTCGGTCAGGTCCTGTCTGGAGTGACCCTCTGTCAGGTCTTGTCTAGGGGAACCTGGGTCAGATCCTGTCTGGGGTGACCCTCGGTCTGGTCCTGTCTGGGGCACCTGGGTCCGGTCCTGTCTGGGGGGACCCTCAGTCAGGTCTTGTCTAGGGGAACCTGGGTCAGGTCCTGTCTGGGGGAACCTGGGTCAGATCCTGTCTGGGGTGACCCTCGGTCCGGTCCTGTCTGGGGGACCCTCAGTCAGGTCCTGTCTGGGGTGACCCTCTGTCAGGTCTTCTCTAGGGGAACCTGGGTCAGGTCCTGTCTGGGGTGACCCTCTGTCAGGTCTTGTCTAGGGGGACCTGGGTCAGGTCCTGTCTGGGGGGACCCTCGGTCAGGTCCTGTCTGGGGCACCTGGGTCCGGTCCTGTCTGGGGGGACCCTCAGTCAGGTCTTGTCTAGGGGAACCTGGGTCAGGTCCTGTCTGGGGGGACCTGGGTCAGATCCTGTCTGGGGTGACCCTCGGTCCGGTCCTGTCTGGGGGACCCTTAGTCAGGTCCTGTCTGGGGTCACCCTCTGTCAGGTCTTCTCTAGGGGAACCTGGGTCAGGTCCTGTCTGGGGTGACCCTCTGTCAGGTCTTGTCTAGGGGGACCTGGGTCAGGTCCTGTCTGGGGGGACCCTCGGTCAGGTCCTGTCTGGGGAACCTGGGTCAGGTCCTGTCTGCGGGGGACCATCGGTCAGGTTCTGTCTGGGGGGACCTGGGTCAGGTCCTGTCTGGGGGGGGACCCTCGGTCAGGTCCTGTCTGGGGTGACCCTCTGTCAGGTCTTGTCTAGGGGAATCTGGGTCAGGTCCTGTCTGGGGGGACACTCGGTCAGGTCCTGTCTGGGTAAACCCTCGGTCAGGTCCTGTCTGGGGGGACCTGGGTCAGGTCCTGTCTGGGGTAACCCTCAGTCAGGTCCTGTCTGGGGGAACCCTCGGTCAGGTCCTGTCTGGGGGAACCCTTGGTCAGGTCCTGTCTGGGGGAACCCTTGGTCAGGTCCTGTCTGGGGTGACCCTCTGTCAGGACTTGTCTAGGGGAACCTGGGTCAGGTCCTGTCTGGGGGGACCCTCGGTCAGGTCCTGTCTGGGGGACCTGGGTCAGGTCCTGTCTGGGGGGACCCTCAGTCAGGTCTTGTCTAGGGGAACCTGGGTCAGGTCCTGTCTGCGGGGGACCCTCAGTCAGGTTCTGTCTGGGGGGACCTGGGTCAGGTCCTGTCTGGGGGGACCCTCGGTAAGGTCCTGTCTGGTGGAACCCTTGGTCAGGTCCTGTCTGGGGTGACCCTCTGTCAGGTCTTGTCTACGGGAACCTGGGTCAGGTCCTGTCTGGGGGGACCCTTGGTAAGGTCTTGTCTGGGGGAACCCTCGGTCAGGTCTTGTCTGGGTGGACCCTCAATCAGGTCCTGTCTGGGGTGACCCTCTGTCAGGTCTTTCCTGGGGGGACCCTAGGTCAGGTCCTGTCTGGGGTGACCCTCTGTCAGGTCTTTCCTGGGGGGACCCTAGGTCAGGTCCTGTCTGGGGGGACCTGGGTCAGGTCCTGTCTGGGATGACCCTCGGTCAGGTCCTGTCTGGGGGAACCCTTGGTCAGGTCCTGTCTGGGGGGACCTGGGTCAGTTCCTGTCTGGGGTGACCCTCGGTCAGATCCTGTCTGGGGGAACCCTTGGTCAGGTCCTGTCTGGGGTGACCCTTGGTCAGGTCCTGTCTGGGGTGACACTGTCAGGTCTTGTCTAGAGGAACCTGGGTCAGGTCCCGTCTGGGGGGACCCTCGGTCAGGTCTTGTCTGGGGAGACCCAGGTCAGGTCCTGTCTGGCGGGACCATCGGTCAGGTGTTGTCTGGGGGAACCTGGGTCAGGTGCTGTCTGGGGGCGACCCCGGTCAGGTCCTGTCTGGGGTTGACCCGTTCATGTTCTGTCTGGGGGAAACTAAGTCATGTCCCGTCTGGGGTAACCTGGGTCATGTTCCATCTGGGTGAACCTCGTTCAGGTCCTTTCTGGGAGGGACCCCGGTCAGGTCCTGTCTGGGGGAACCCTCGGTCAGGTCCTGTTTGGGGACCCTCTGTCAGGTCTTGTCTAGGGGAATCTGGGTCAGGTCCTGTCTGGGGGGACACTCGGTCAGGTCCTGTCTGGGGGAACCCTCGGTCAGGTCTTGTCTGGGTGGACCCTCAATCAGGTCCTGTCTGGGGTGACCCTCTGTCAGGTCTTTCCTGGGGGGACCCTAGGTCAGGTCCTGTCTGGGGTGACCCTCTGTCAGGTCTTTCCTGGGGGGACCCTAGGTCAGGTCCTGTCTGGGGGGACCTGGGTCAGGTCCTGTCTGGGGTGACCCTCGGTCAGGTCCTGTCTGGGGGAACCCTTGGTCAGGTCCTGTCTGGGGGGACCTGGGTCAGTTCCTGTCTGGGGTGACCCTCGGTCAGATCCTGTCTGGGGGAACCCTTGGTCAGGTCCTGTCTGGGGTGACCCTTGGTCAGGTCCTGTCTGGGGTGACACTGTCAGGTCTTGTCTAGAGGAACCTGGGTCAGGTCCCGTCTGGGGGGACCCTCGGTCAGGTCTTGTCTGGGGAGACCCAGGTCAGGTCCTGTCTGGCGGGACCATCAGTCAGGTGTTGTCTGGGGGAACCTGGGTCAGGTGCTGTCTGGGGGCGACCCCGGTCAGGTCCTGTCTGGGGTTGACCCGTTCATGTTCTGTCTGGGGGAAACTAAGTCATGTCCCGTCTGGGGTAACCTAGGTCATGTTCCATCTGGGTGAACCTCGTTCAGGTCCTTTCTGGGAGGGACCCCGGTCAGGTC
This sequence comes from Hirundichthys speculiger, assembly GCA_018398805.1. Classification (NCBI taxonomy): domain Eukaryota; kingdom Metazoa; phylum Chordata; class Actinopteri; order Beloniformes; family Exocoetidae; genus Hirundichthys; species Hirundichthys speculiger. The sequence continues at coordinate 136,852 of JAGFBZ010000698.1, forward strand.
CTGTCTGGGGGAACCCTCGGTCAGGTCCTGTTTGGGGTGACCCTCTGTCAGGTCTTGTCTAGGGGAATCTGGGTCAGGTCCTGTCTGGGGGGACACTCGGTCAGGTCCTGTCTGGGGGAACCCTCGGTCAGGTCCTGTCTGGGGTGACCCTCAGTCAGGTCTTGTCTACGGGAACCTAGGTCAGGTCCTGTCTGGGGGGACCTGTCTGGGGGGAAGTCATGTCCTGTCTGGGGGATCCTTGTCTGAGGGGACCATGGTAAGTACCATCTGGGGAACCTAGGTCAGGTCATATCTGGGGGAACCTCGGTTTAGGTCCCATCTGGGGAAACCTCGAGTAAGGTCCTGTCTGGGGGAGGACCCCAGACAGGTCCTGTCTGGGGGAACCTAGGTCATGTTCTTTCTGGGAGAACCTGGGTCAGGTCCTGTCTGCGGGAACCGGGGTCAGGTTCTGTCTAGGAGACCCTTGTCTGAGGTGACCCTGGTCAGGTCCCATCAGGGGAACCTAGGTCAGGTCATATCTTGGGGAACCTCGGGTAAGATCCCATCTGGGGAAACCTGGAGTAAGGTCCCATCTGGAGAGGGACCCCAGTCAGGTCCTGTCTGGGGGGACCCTCGGTCAGGTCCTGTCTGGGGGGACCAAAGTCAGGTCCTGTCTGGGGGGGACCCTCAGTCAGGTCTTGTCTGGGAGATCCTGGGTCACTACACTAAATCAAGACCAGAATGGACCAGAAAAATGTGCTCATGTGTTTCAGGATGATGTTGAATGACGAGTGGACCATCATGAACAACAGCAGCTCTGAGCTGGACAGCAAACGACCGAACAAGTACAAGGTAGAGACGCCATCCTGGTAGAACACAGATGGTCAGAGATGTTATCCTAGTAGAACTCCAGCACTCTGAGATGTTGGCAGTTTTACTGGTAGAACCCTGCCCGTCAGAGATGTTGGCAGTTTTCCTGGTAGAACCCTGCCTGTCAGAGACGTTGGCAGTTTTCCTGGTAGAACCCTGTCCGTCAGAGAGGTTGCCAGTTTTCCTGGTAGAACCCTGCCTGTCAGAGACGTTGGCAGTTTTCCTGGTAGAACCCTGCCTGTCAGTGACGTTGGCAGTTTTACTGGTAGAACCCTGACCATCAGAGATGTTGGCAGTTTTCCTGGTAGAACCCTGCCTGTCAGACATGTTGGCAGTTTTCCTGGTAGAACCCTGTCTGTCAGACATGTTGGCTGTTTTCCTGGTAGAACCCTGCCCTTCAGAGATGTTGGCAGTTTTCCTGGTAGAACCCTGCCTGTCAGAGATGTTGGCAGTTTTCCTGGTAGAACCCTGTCTGTCAGAGACATTGGCAGTTTTCCTGGTAGAACCCTGTCTGTCAGAGATGTTGGCAGTTTTCCTGGTAGAACCCTGTCTGTCAGAGACATTGGCAGTTTTCCTGGTAGAACCCTGTCTGTCAGAGACGTTGGCAGTTTTCCTGATAGAACCCTGTCAGTCAGAGATGTTGGCAGTTTTCCTGGTAGAACCCTGTCTGTCAGAGATGTTGGCAGTTTTCCTGGTAGAACCCTGCCTGTCAGACATGTTGGCACTTTTCCTGGTAGAACCCTGTCGGTCAGAGATGCTGGCAGTTTTCCTGGTAGAACCCTACCTGTCAAAGGCAGCAGCTCTGCAGAACTAATTCCTGTTAATCTTGAGCCAAACTGTCGGATTAAAGAGCGTCTAATCTGTACCATCTGTCAACGTTAATCTTCTGAGGACCTGCAGATTAATGACGCAAAAACACTCAGGGTTTGTTCCATCACTCACATCATTTAACACGTCAGTATTAAAAATACCAGTTTCCTCAACAAACTGTCATTGTCATGGAAGCAGTCATTTCGTCAGATAGATAGATCATCATCACTTATCTTCAGGTGCATGGTGTAGTGCAGTCCAGACCCTTGAGGAATGTCTACATTGACTCTCTCCTCACTGAGTGGACGTACAGAGCTTCTTGGTGGGGGGGAGGAAGCTGTCCAGATCTGTGCCCACAGCAGAGCCCACCTTCTTTACCAACCTGACCAGACGTGGTGTCCTTTTCCTTGATGCTGTTGACCAGAGACATGAGTGGAAACCACTTCAAGGGTCAGTTAGTCTCTCTGTGTGGACAGATAAAGACAGAACCCCAAAGAAACTTGAAGGGAGCAATAGAACTGGAGCCATGTGGTTCCCCACAGTTAAGAGGAAAAATGGTCCAGATGAACAGAGAAACCCCTGTCAGCCAAATATGACCTGAACCGATGAAGACCTGAACCAATGAAGGACAGAACTAGTGAAGGACTGAACCAGTGAAGACCTGAACCAATGAGGGACTGAACCAGTGAAGAACTGAACCAGTGAAGACCTGATCCAATGAGGGACTGAACCAGTAAACGACTGAACCAATGAAAGACTGAACCAGTGAAGACCTGAACCGATGAAGACCTGAACCAATGAAGGACTGAACCAGTGAAGGACTGAACCAGCGAAGACCTGAACCGATGAGGGACTGAACCAGTGAAGGACTGAACCAACTAAGGACAGAACCAGTGAAGACCTGAACCAATGAGGGACTGAACCAGTGAAGGACTGAACCAGTGAAGACCTGAACCAATGAAGGACTGAACTAGTGAAGGACTGAACCAGTGAAGACCTGAACCAATGAAGACCTGAACCAATGAAGGACTGAACCAGTGAAGACCTGAACCAATGAGGGACTGAACCAGTGAAGACCTGAAACAATGAAGACCTGAACCAATGAAGGACTGAACCAGTGAAGACCTGAACCAATGAGGGACTGAACCAGTGAAGACCTGAAACAATGAAGGACTGAACCAGTGAAGGACTGAACCAATGAAGGACAGAACCAGTGAAGACCTGAACCAATGAGGGACTGAACCAGTGAAAGACTGAACCAGTGAAGGCCTGAACCAATGAAGACCTGAACCATGAGAACTTAACCAGCGAGGGACTGAACCAGTGAAGACCTGAACCAATGAGGGACTGAACCAGTGAAGGACTGAACCAGTGAAGACCTGAACTGATGAAGACCTGAACCAATGAAGGACAGAACCAGTGAAGGACTGAACCAGTGAAGACCTGAACCGATGAGGGACTGAACCAGTGAAGGACTGAACCAATGAAGGACAGAACCAGTGAAGACCTGAACCAATGAGGGACTGAACCAGTGAAGGACTAAACCAGTGAAGACCTGAACCAATGAAGGACTGAACCAATGAAGGACTGAACCAGTGAAGACCTGAACCAATGAGGGACTGAACGAGTGAAGACCTGAACCAAAGAAGGACTGAACCAGTGAAGGACTGAACCAATGAAGGACAGAACCAGTGAAGACCTGAACCAATGAGGGACTGAACCAGTGAAGGACTGAACCAATGAAGGACAGAACCAGTGAAGACCTGAACCAATGAGGGACTGAACCAGTGAAAGACTGAACCAGTGAAGGCCTGAACCAATGAAGACCTGAACCAATGAAGACCTGAACCATGAGAACTGAACCAGCGAAGGACTGAACCAGTGAAGACCTGAACCAATGAAGGACTGAACCAGTGAAGACCTGAACCGATGAGAGACTGAACCAGTGAAGGACTGAACCAATGAAGGACAGAACCAGTGAAGACCTGAACCAATGAGGGACTGAACCAGTGAAGACCTGAACCAATGAAGGACTGAACCAATGAAGGACAGAACTTGTGAAGACCTGAACCAATGAGGGACTGAACCAGTGAAGACCTGAACCAATGAGGGACTGAACCAGTGAAGACCTGAACCAATGAAGGACTGAACCATTGAAGGACTGAACCAGTAAAGATCTGAACCAATAAAGACCTGAACCAATGAAGGACTCAACCAATGAAGGACTGAACCAGTGAAGACCTGAACCAATGAAGGACTGAACCAATGAAGGACTGAACCAGTGAAGACCTGAACCAATGAAGACCTGAACCAATGAAGGACTGAACCAGTGAAGGACTGATCCAGTGAAGACCTGAACCAATAAAGGACTGAACCGATGAAAGACTGAACCTGTGAAGACCTGAACCGATGAAGGACTGAACCAATGAAGACCTGAACCGGTGAAGACCTGAACCAATGAAGACCTGAACCAATGAAGGACAGAACCAGTGAAGACCTGAACCAATGAGGGACTGAACCAGTGAAGACCTGAACCAATGAGGGACTGAACCAGTGAAAGACTGAACCAGTGAAGGCCTGAACCAATGAAGACCTGAACCAATGAAGACCTGAACCATGAGAACTGAACCAGCGAAGGACTGAACCAGTGAAGACCTGAACCAATGAAGGACTGAACCAGTGAAGACCTGAACCGATGAGAGACTGAACCAGTGAAGGACTGAACCAATGAAGGACAGAACCAGTGAAGACCTGAACCAATGAGGGACTGAACCAGTGAAGACCTGAACCAATGAAGGACTGAACCAATGAAGGACAGAACTTGTGAAGACCTGAACCAATGAGGGACTGAACCAGTGAAGACCTGAACCAATGAGGGACTGAACCAGTGAAGACCTGAACCAATGAAGGACTGAACCATTGAAGGACTGAACCAGTAAAGATCTGAACCAATAAAGACCTGAACCAATGAAGGACTGAACCAATTAAGGACTGAACCAGTGAAGACCTGAACCAATGAAGGACTGAACCAATGAAGGACTGAACCAGTGAAGACCTGAACCAATGAAGACCTGAACCAATGAAGGACTGAACCAGTGAAGGACTGATCCAGTGAAGACCTGAACCAATAAAGGACTGAACCGATGAAGGACTGAACCTGTGAAGACCTGAACCGATGAAGGACTGAACCAATGGAGACCTGAACCAGTGAAGACCTGATCCAGTGAAGACCTGAACCAATAAAGGACTGAACCGATGAAGACCTGAACCAGTGAAGACCTGAACCGATGAAGACCTGAACCAATGAGAGACTGAACCAGTGAAGACCTGAACCAGTGACGGACTGAACCAATAAAGGAAAGAACTTTTGAAGACCTGAACCAATGAGGGACTGAACCAGTGAAGACCTGAACCAATGAGAGACTGAACCAGTGAAGGACTGAACCAGTGAAGACCTGAACCAATGAAGGACTGAACCAATGAAGGACTGAACCAGTGAAGACCTGAACCAATGAACCTGAACCACCATGAACCCATGAACACCAACCATGAAGGACTGAACCTGTGAAGACCTGAACTGAACCCAGACCTGAACCAATGATGAACCATGAAGACCTGAACCAATGAAGGACTGAACCATGAAGACTGAACCAGTGAACCAATGAAGACCTGAAGACCTGAACCTGAACCAATGAAGAACTGAACCTGAAGACCTGAACCAGTGAAGGACTGAACCAAAGATGAACCAGTGAAGAACCCCCTGAACCCCTGAACCAGTGACTGAACCAATGAAGAACCCTGAACCAAATGAAGACCTGAACTGAACCAGTGAAGACCTGAACCAATGAAGGAAGACTGAACCACCAGTGAAGACCTGAACCAATGAAGACTGAACCAACCTGAAGACCAATGAACCACTGAAGACTGACCAGTGAAGGACTGACCACCAATGTGACCTGAAGACCACCTGAAATGACTGAACCTGAACCAACCGATGAAGACCTGAACCCAATGAAGGACCTGAACCAGTGAAGACCAGTGAAGAGGAACCACTGAAGACCTGAACCAATGAACCAGTGAACCCTGAACCTGACCTGAATGATGAAGACCCTGAACCAATGAGGGAACCTGAACAACCAGTGAAGACCTGACCAGTGAAGACCTGAACCAATGGGAAGAACCTGAACCTGAACCAGACTGAACCATGAAGACTGAACTGAGGGACTGAACCAGAATGAGGGACTGAACCAGTGAAGGACTGAACCATGAAGACCTGAACCAATGAAGGACTGAACCATGAATGACTGAACCAATGAAGACCTGAACCAGTGAAGACCTGAACCAATGAAGACCTGAACCAATAAAGGACTGAACCAGTGAATACCTGAACCAATGCAGGACTGAACCAATAAAGGACTGAACCTGTGAAGACCTGAACCGATGAAGACCTGAACCAATGAAAACCTGAACCAGTGAAGACCTGAACCAATGAAGACCTGAACCAATGAAGGACTGAACCAATGAAGGACTGAACCAGTAAAGATCTGAACCAATGAAGACCTGAACCAATGAAGGACAGAGCCAGTGAGGACCTGAACCAGTAAAGACCTGAACCAATGAGGGACTGAACGAGTGAAGACCTGAACCAGTGAAGGACTGAACCAAATTGGAAAGTGACTGAACCAATGAAGGACGAACCAGTGAAGACCTGAACCAACTGAACCAGGGACTGAACCAGTGAAGACCTGAACCATGAAGGAACCATGAACCAATGAAGACCTGAACCAATGAAGACCTGAACCATGAAGACGAACCAATGAACACTGAACCAGGACTGAACCAGTGAAGACCTGAACCAATGAAGGGACTGAACCAGTGAAGACCTGAACCCGAATGAGAGACTGAACCAGTGAAGGACTGAACCAATGAAGAACCTGAACCAGTGAAGACCTGAACCAATGAAGGAAGACTGAAGACCTGAACCATGAAGACCTGAAGACCTGAACCAATGAAGACTGAACCAATTGAAACCTGAAGAAACCAGAAACTGAACCAACTGAAGACCTGAACCAATGAGGGACTGAACCAGTGAAGACCTGAACCAATGAGGGACTGAACCACTGAACCAGTGAAGAAGACCTGAACCAATGAAGGACTGAACCAATTGAAGGACTGAACCAGTGAAGACTGAACCATGAAACTGAAGACCTGAACCTGAATGAAGGACTGAACCTGACCACCCAACTGAAGGACCTGAACCAGTGATGAACCTGAAGACCTGAACCTGAACCTGAAGGACCCTGAACCCCCCCCCAATGAATGAACCCTGAACCTGAACCAATGAAGGAAACCTGAACCAGTGAAGACCCCCCCACCAATGAAGGACTGAACCATGAAGGACTGAACCAAGACTGAACCAGACCTGAACCAATGAAGGACTGAACCCAATGAAGGACCTGAAGTGTGACCACCACGAACCTGAAGGCAACCGTGGACCCTGAACCATGAAGAACTGAACCAGTGAAGACCTGACCAATAAAGGACTGAACCACCGATGAAGAACTGAACCTGTGAAGACCTGAACCGAATGAGGACTGAACCAATGAACCACCTGAACCGTGAAGACCTGAACCAATGAAGACCTGAACCAGTGACGGACAACCATGAAGACCTGAACCAATGAAGGACTGAACCAGTGAAGAACCTGAAGGACTGACAATGAGTGAAGACCTGAACCAGTGAAGACTGACCAATGAAGGACTGAACCAAAGAAGACCTGAACCATGAAGACCTGAACCAATGAAGAACCAGACCTGAAGGAAGGAACTGAACCAGATGAAGAACCTGAACCAATGAGGAACTGAACCAAGTGAAGACCTGAACTGAGACCTGATGAGAGGACGAACCATGAAGGACTGAACCAATGAAGGACAGAACAGTGAAGACCTGAACCAATGAGGGACCTGAACCAGTGAAGACCTGAACCATGAAGGACCTGAACCAATGAAGGACCTGAGAACCTGAAGGATGACCCTGAACCAATTGAAGACCAATGAAGACCTGAACCAGTGAAGACCCTGAAACCAATGAAGACCTGAACCATGAAGACCTGAACAGTGAAGGACTGAACCAATGAACTGGACTGAACCAAAAAGGACTGAACCTAAAGACCTGAAGACTGAACCGAACCAACCTGAACCAGTGAAGACCCCTGAAGACCTGAAGGACTGAACCAGAACCTGAATGAAGACCTGAACCAGTGAAGACCTGAACCAATTGACCAATGAGAGAAACCCTACTGAACCAGTGAAAGACCTGAACTGACCACCTGAACTGACCCAGACCTGAACCAATGAAGACTGAACCAAGGACTGAACCAGCTGTTCCTCTAGGACTGACCCTGAAACCGGACTGAGTGAAGACCCTGAATACCTGGACTGAAGACTGACCAGTTCCTGAACTGACTGGACTGAACCAATAAAGGAACCTGAAGACCTGAACCAATGATGAACCAGAAGACCTGAAGACCTGAACCAATGAGAACTGAACCAGTGAGGACTGAACCTTGAAGTAAACCTGAAACCAATGAAGGACTGAACCATGAAGGACTGCCACCAGTGAAGACCTGACCTGGAACCGACCAATGAATACTGAACCAGTGAAGACTGAACCAGTGAAGACCTGAACCAATGAAAGTTGAGCCTGAAGACTACTGACCACTAAAGAGGCTGCGTTTCTGTAAGTTAAGACCTGACAAGGCTGAACAGTTGAAGGACCTGAACCAGAGACTGAATCAGGAAGCAGAAAGTGACCTTGAACTCCACTGAAAAGGCCGCAGTTCCTCTACTGACCACTAGAGGCTGCAGTTTCTGTATTGACCCCTAGAGGCCCCAGTTCCTCTGACAGAAAGGCTGACACTAAAGGCTGCAGTTTCGGACTGTATTAACATGCTGAAGTTGGTAGCACAAGAGGCTGCAGCTTGCTTACTGACCACTAAGGCTGCAGTTTCTGTACTTGAGCACAAGAGGCTGCAGTCCCCTCTTACTTGCACTAGAGGCTGAAGGCCAGTTCCTCTACGCAGTTTCCTCTACGCACTCTATTGACACAAGGTTTCTACTGAGTAGAGGCCTGCAGTTCCCAGATTAGCCTTACTGACCTGGAGTTTCTGTATTGAGCACTAGAGGCTGCAGTTCCTCTACTGACCAGTAGAGGCTGCAGTGCCATGTGAGGAAAGGGGTGTTCTCTACTACACTGGAGGCCAGTACTCTAGGTCCCAGAGGCCACTTGCTCTGTTTTGGTCTGCCTCTCAAGGGTCTTACCCGGGGATCCATCTAGGTAGCAGGGTCCAAACCAATAGCCAATTTTTTAAAAAAAGAGTCCAGTATGTCCCGGCCAGATGTGGACCACTGGATGACCAGGAGAGGGACTTGTAAACCAGTAGCTGGGTCTGTTGGCATGTGCCTAGTCTGGCCTGGCCTGTAAGAAGAACGTGGTTGGTCCTCCTGTGGACCTGCCCCCTGCAGGAGGGCTTGTAGGATCAGGGTTAGGGTGGTTGTTGGGTTCAGTGATGTGGGCGGCCACTGAAAGCGTGAGCCTCAGTGTGTCTTACTTGGCCTTTAATCTTTTTATTATTATTCTGCCATGTGTTCAGAGGTGCTGCAGCTTCCTGTTCTGGTCTGTTGTCGTGTTGGTCGTCATAGCTGCCATTGTCACAGCAACGATCACCATCCTGTACCTGAACCAGTATCCTCTGCCTTTCTTCAGCAGGTAACAAACACATCTGTCCGTTTACCTGTCCGTTTACTGATCTTAAAGATTATAACTCCTTTCCTGTCATAAAAACAGGGGCAGGGTTTCCTCACCGGTGATTCTGACGAATCCCAAAGACTCTGCTGCCCTGGTGACGGTGTCACACATCTCTGACGGAGAACCAATCAGCATCTTCCTGGACCCCAACTGCCCAGACTTCAGCCAGCACTTCCTGCGGTGGGAGGCACTGCAGAGTTCGCTGCTGCGCGTGCTGACCAATCACAACACAGAGGATTGGAAGGAGCACGGGATGTTCCAGAAGCTGGGTGACGAGCTCAAGGTGTTAACGGGCCACGCCCGTGACCTGAGGCTGGAGGCCGACTCACTGAAGAGAGGCCAGGGTGCTCTGGACCATCGGATGGATCGACTGCAGAGTGAGCAGAACCGGGTCATTCAGGTAGAAGCAGGAGATGTGACGGGCCGTGAAACTATGAACGGGGTTTAATCAGGATGATGACAGGTGTCCCGTTTACCTGTGCAGGAGGTGAGTGGAAGTCACACAGGTGTGATGAAGCTGGTTGACGGGTTCAGTGATGCTCTGATCAGCCTGCAGAGGGAGACAGAGAGTCTGAGGAGGCTGAAGACTGAGCTGAGCCAAGATGCTACACAATCAGGTGAGGGACACACAGACGCACGCTCAGGTGAGACATACACTGAGATGAGACGTACAAACTATAAATCACATCTACAGCTGCCTCAGAAAGACAAAGAGCCTTAAACCCTTAACCCTGAAATTCAATGTTCTCCATAGTTTCATTCCTGTCTCTGTTTAAATATGCTGAAACCTGAACTTAACCTGGCTAACATAGCTGGTGGCTGGAGAAGGACGACCTCAGGGTTAGGGTTAGGGCTAGGGTTAGGGTTGGGGTTAGAGTTAGGGGTTAGGGTAAGGGGTTAGGGTTAGGGTTAGGGTTAGGGGTTAGGGTTAGAGTTAGGGGTTAGGGGTTAGGGTAAGGGGTTAGGGTTAGGGTTAGGGTTAGGTTAGGGTTAGAGTTAGGGTTTTATTAGGGTTAGGGTTAGGGTTAGGGTTAGGTTAGGGGTTAGGGGTTAGGGGTTAGGGTTAGGGTTAGGGGTTACGGTTAGGGGGTTAGGGTTAGGGTTAGAGTTAGGGGTTAGGGTTAGAGTTAGGGGTTAGGGTTAGAGTTAGGGGTTAGGGTTAGAGTTAGGGGTTAGGGGTTAGAGTTAGGGGTTAGGGGTTAGGGTAAGGGTTAGGGGGTTAGGGTTAGGGGTTAGGGTTAGAGTTAGGGGGGACGCATCGTTCAGTAACCTCTGTGTCCTTCAGCTGTCAGGCCCAGAGACTGCAACGATGTTATGTCATCTGGCATCACAGACGATGGAGTTTATTCTGTGTTTCCTGTCCACGAACCCAATGGCTTCATGGTCTACTGTGACATGAGCACCGACGGAGGAGGATGGACGGTATGTCCTCTAGACACGCAGAGAGAAACACACAGCGACATGCAGAGACCCGCAGACACAGGCAGAGACACAGAGAGAGACACACAGAGACAAGCAGAGACACAGAGAGACACGCAATGACACGCAGACACAGGCAGAGACACAGAGAGAGAGACATGCAGAGACACAAAGGGAAATAAGGCGACATGCAGAGACACGAAGAGACACAGAGAGACACGCAGAAACACAAGCAGAGACACAGAGAGAGAGAGACACGCAGAGACACAAAGAGACACAGAGAGACACACAGAGACACGAAGAGACGCAAAGACATACAGACAGAGACGCACAGAGAGACACAGAGATAGTCAGACACGCAGACACAGGTAGAGACACACAAAGAGAGTCACGCAGAGACACGCAGAGACATGCAGAGACACACAGAGAGACACAGAGATATGCAGAGACACACAGAGACAAGCAGAGACAAACAGAGAGACATGTCCACCTGTATCTGCTGCAGGCAGCAGTCCTGAGCCAACATTTCCCTCTTAGGGACATATCACCATCAGTGTCATCACTTTGTTGCTATGGAAACGTATATATTAGTGCGGAGGTCGAGCTCCGTGCTGGGATGTCCCCCTAGAGTCTGTGGTTGTGGTGGGTGAGAGGAGGATGTTAGTGAAGCTGACATCCATCTTGGACAACCCCCATCACCCTCTGCATGAGACCGTGGGGGGGGGGCTGAGCAGCTCCTTCAGTCAGAGACTGAAACACCCTCGCTGCAGGAAGGAGCGCTTTCACAGGTCATTCATACCAACTGCAGTTAGACTCTACAACGCATCATGACGCTGAGAGTCACTCGGACAATTTCTCACACTCACAGTACACCCCCACGCACATAATTACTCTACACACACACACATCTACAGCCGACACACACGTATTATTATTTATTTATTTATCTGAATACCTCCACTACCCTCCACCCATAATTGCATACCGTGTATGCTGCTGTATATTGCTGTTTGTACATAGTGTTGTTTACAACTTTTTTTCTACTGTATATATTTGTTCTAGTGTCCGACCGATAGGGATTTTTTGGCCCGATAACGAAAACCGATTTTTAGAGGGGGGGGGGGGCAATCACCGATAACCGATATGCAACCGATATAGTGAATTTTAGAGATGGAATGAAAACAGGCCTTGGATTGTGCAAAGATTTTGCACCGATATGATTATGCAAGGGTACAGTCACAGTAGTACAGACAGCTGCTTTATTACAACAATGTCTTTATTCAAAACTTAATGTTTTTTAAATTACACTGAACATTTGTAGTTTTTCAGTCAAGCAAAAAGAAAAAAGTGGAACGACACAGACAGCAGATTTGCACATAAAAATAAAATAATGTAGCAGCTAGTACTGAACCTGAGCCAAGCTATCTGAACCAAGCAGAGCAGTGGCACCAGGACAATGATGAATGAAATATGAAATGATTAGAAACAGCAAGAAAAGCAGACCACAGGCCTGTTCAGGTGCCATAGTAGACAGGAAGTTCTAATCTGATCAATGAACACAGGAAACAGGTGAGCTGTGTGTGCTGCAGGTGATCCAGAGGAGGGAGGATGGCTCTGTGAACTTCTTCAGAGGCTGGGAGGCCTACAGGGACGGCTTTGGGACCACCAGGGGGGAGCACTGGCTGGGTATGAAACACAAACACAAACCCTTAGACTGACCTGGTTAGAAGGCAGTACCTCTTCTGACCACATGGAGGCAGTGTTCCTCTCCATCCAGCATGCTGGTCTGACACCTGCCTGATGGTGAAGACGACCTGGGGCCCTATCTTGCACCTCCCAATACCCAATACCCAATACCCAATACCCAATACCTGCAAATCTCAGATTTAAGAGCCTCTGCCAACCGAAATGCAATCTTCCACCTCCCAAAACCTGCTAACCCTAACCCTCTGACCCTCTCCCTGCACTCGGAGCACCTGAGATGTTCTCAGTGGTAGAAGGTAGATGTCATCATACCTGTTCCTCTGGCTCAATGCTCATCCAATGATCCGTTCTGCAGTATTTTAAAAAGCACCGCTCCCAGCGGCTATGCGTCTTGGCGCAGCTGTGCGTCTTTGCGCAGGGGATATGTTCAAGATAACTCAAAAAGTTATGGATGGATTTTGATGACATTTTCAGGAGTTGTCAGAAATGTGAAAAGGAAGAACTGATTTTATTTTGGGTGTGATCCGGAAGAAATCCTGAATTCTGGATCACTTTCAAATTGTCGATAACATCGCGCTGTTTAGTTGTTTCTTGAACCCTAAAGCAACCACAATGGAGACAGGAAGGGAGTTCTGGAATTTGAAGAGTTTAATTCTCTCAGATGTAAAACAGGAGGATTTGAGGGTTGGCAGCCAAACCAACAATCCAGGGGACGATGAAGGCGAGGAGGTGGCACTGCGAATGGCTGGATCAGGCGTTTCTGTGGGAAGATCTGGAGACGAGTCTGGTTGAATGATGACTGAATAGGTACAGGTGTGCAGTGCCACACCTGGGCTGCTCGTCAGATGGGAAGGAGAAACAGAGGTGGATCTGAGTGTCTCTGTAGAGGATTGAAGGTGGCGCAGTGGGTTGTGCGCAGGAGCCCCAGACGTGGAAGGTTGCGGTTCACGAGACCGTAACACGCGCTCAATGGGGCCGGAAATTTTGTTTCTCAACATCTCCGTTAATTATTGCCCACAGCTCATTAAATTTCACTCAGGTATTGACAATGAAAACCTCTATAAAATTTCAGAGGCTGATCCGGATCTGATCCAGAAGGCGGATTTTATCGCAATCTGTAAATCGCTGTATGGGAGAACTGTTGTGCTTGGCGGAGGTCTGCGCTCTCTGAGTGCTTTTCTAGTTAAGAAATGCTTTCCTGGAAGCTCACTGGCTCTATTTTTTTCTGAGCAGTTTGTTGGAACTTCTTGGAGTACAAAAGAAATGATTAAATCATTTGCTCCACATTAGTTAGAGCAAGTTATGTATATATCAGTGCAGAGGAGGAGGAGGAAGGAAGAGGAGGAAGCTCTACAGCAGAGTCCCAGACGAGCCCCCCATGAGAGCTGCTCTGATCTGGGTGAAAAGACGCTTCATAGCAGTTTGCAGGTACCGCAACCTGCTCTTAAAGGCAATGGCTACTGACGCACTGATTGGTTGAACAGATGAAACGCCCTAACCACTCCCATGCATAATGTGTGCATAATATAGTGGTTGGCGCAGGTAATATCACAGGTTTAGGGAGGTGGAAGATTGCGTTCTTTGTGGGGGAACGCCCCTCCTGCTACCTGCTATCCCTTAATAGCAGCTTTAGGAGGTTTGGCGCAAGATCGGGCCCCTGGTCTGAGATTCTGAACGTTGACGTTCATGAATGAAGGGATCAACATGGGTCTGACCCATTAGGACGCTCCATGTTTGCTTTCTGGCAGATTGAAACCTCATGAGATGATGAGCACCAGAACTTTCCCACGACCGGTGAACTGTTTCCTGTCCTCCAATCCTTATTCAGAAACACCAGTTTAAACCAGCACTGGTGATGGTGGAGGTCCCAGCAGATTCCCAACAACACCAACCACAGTGGAATGGCTTCAACTCCGACCCCCCGCCCCACAAAGAAACCCAGAAACCGGATTCTGTAGACGAGAAAACAATCATCATTGATTCTCTTTAGAACTGAAAGAGAACAGAACATCTGAGAAGGATGACTGAAAACTGAGATGATTTAAGAACTAAACGATGATTTAAGAACTAAACGATAATTTAAGAACTAAACGATGATTTAAGAACAAAACGATGATTTAAGAACTAAACGAGAAAAAAAAAGCACTTACAGACAAAGATGATTGTTGTCTCCTTTACAGCATCTGATCAGAGTTTTCCTTCTCTGATTCAAGACATTGGCTCTCAGAATTTAGATGGTGACTCTCAGTATACGTGACACTGGATTGATGCCATAGAAAATACAATTTTCAGTCATTAATCATTAATTTAATGTAGACACATGATCCTGATGGTAGCAGCTCCTCCATTAACCAGTTCTTCAGACCATCTAGTCCTCCTAAAATACTTCAACCCAGAGTCTATGACAATAACAGCTTTGAGGGAATCAGGAGGGAACGAGTTTTCAGGGACAACACAGATGTTTTAGACAACGAGGATGAGAGCTGACAGCTGTTTCAGATCTCAAACAGCTGTTTCAGGTCTCCAACAGCTGTTTCAGGTCTCCAACAGCTGTTTCAGATCTCCAACAGCTGTTTCAGATCTCCAACACCTGTTTCAGATCTCCAACAGCTGTTTCACATCTCCAACAGCTGTTTCAGGTTTCCAACAGCTGTTTCAGGTTAACAACAGCTGTTTCAAGTCTCCAACAGCTGTTTCAGATCTCCAACAGCTGTTTCACATCTCCAACAGCTGTTTCAGAACTCCAACTGCTGTTTCAGATCTCCAACAGCTGTTTCACATCTCCAACAGCTGTTTCAAATCTCCAACAGCTGTTTCACATCTCCAACAGCTGTTTCACGTCTCCAACAGCTGTTTCAGATCTCCAACAGCTGTTTCAGATCTCCAACTGCTGTTTCAGATCTCCAACAGCTGTTTAAGATCTCCAACAGCTATTTCAGATCTTCAACTGCTGTTTCACATCTCCAACAGCTGTTTCACGTCTCCAACAGCTGTTTCAGATCTCCAACAGCTGTTTCACATCTCCAACAGCTGTTTCACGTCTCCAACAGCTGTTTCAGATCTCCAACTGCTGTTTCAGATGCTTCTTGGACAACTCAGTCCTGATCACGTGGGGTCTCCTGGTTAAATCCAGATGCATGTCTCTTTGTCTCTCTGTCCATCTCTCAGGTCTCCAGAGGATCTACGCCCTCACCAGGTCAGGAGGCTTCCAGTTACGTATCGACATGGCTGACTTCGATAACGCCACAGCGTTCGCTCAGTACTCTGAATTCTCCGTCGGCCAAGACTCTGTAAACCCAGAGGAGGACGGATACCCGCTGATGGTGGACGGGTACTCTGGGACTGCAGGTACCACACAGAACCACTGCAGATTACTAAAGATTACTACAGTGCCACAATCTAGGTTGTCCTCTGTCCAGGTGACTCTCTTCTGAAGCACTCTGGGATGCGGTTCACCACCAAAGACCGAGACCAGGACCAGTCTGAGAACAACTGCGCGGCCTACTACCAGGGGGCGTGGTGGTACCGAAACTGCCACACCTCCAACCTGAATGGCCAGTACCTGAGAGGAGGCCACGCCTCCTACGCTGATGGAGTGGAGTGGTCCAGCTGGACCGGTTGGCAGTACTCACTGAGGTTCACTGAGATGAAGATCCGACCCAGAAGACTGGAGTCCTGAACCGGGACCTCAGATCTGGATCTGGAACAGTTCTGAGCTGCAGTGTTCTGGTTCTCATGATGTAAAGAAGACCAGTTCCTGTGCTATTGTCAGCCTGTTGCTATATTCTGATAAATTCTCTGATGTATTAATGACTGATTGGTTGTTGCAGATGATGATTAAAGAAGTGTCTTCTAGATTTGTGCAATCAATAAAAGTTTTATGATGTCACAACTAAATCAATGAAGAAAAAACTAGAGAATAAAACCTGAGAAGATGCAACGTGTTCCTGATGAGCTGGTGGTCCATCTGAGAAGATGCCACGTGTTCCTGATGAGCTGGTGGTCCATCTGAGAAGATGCCACGTGTTCCTGACGAGCTGGTGGTCCATCTGAGAAGATGCCACGTGTTCCTGACGAGCTGGTGGTCCATCTGAGAAGATGCCACGTGTTCCTGACGAGCTGGTGGTCCATCTGAGAAGATGCCACGTGTTCCTGACGAGCTGGTGGTCCATCTGAGAAGATGCCACGTGTTCCTGATGAGCTGGTGGTCCATCTGAGAAGATGCCACGTGTTCCTGATGAGCTGGTGGTCCATCTGAGAGGATGCCACTTGTTCCTGACGAGCTGGTGGTCCATCTGAGAAGATGCCACATGTTTCCTGATGAGCTGGTGGTTTATCTGAGAAGATGCCAGGTGTTCCTGACGAGCTAGTGATCCATCTGAGAAGATGCCACGTGTTCCTGATGAGCTGGTGGTCCATCTGAGACGATGCCATGTGTTCCTGAAGAGCTGGTGGTCCATCTGAGTAGATGCCACGTGTTTCTGATGAGCTGGTGGTCCATCTGAGAAGATGACACGTGTTCCTAATGAGCTGGTGGTCCACATGAGAAGATGCTACGTGTTCCTGATGAGCTGGTGGTCCATGTGACAAGATGCCACGTGTTCCTCATGAACTGGTGGTCCACATGAGAAGATGCCACGTGTTCCTAATGAGCTGGTGGTCCACATGAGAAGATGCTACGTGTTCCTGAAGAGCTGGTGGTCCATCTGAGTAGATGCCACGTGTTTCTGATGAGCTGGTGGTCCATCTAAGAAGATGCCATGTGTCCTTGGTGAGCTGGTGGTCCATCTGAAAAGATGTGTTCCTGACGTGATGAGCTGGTGATCCATCTGAGAAGATGCCACGTGTTCCTGATGAGCTGGTGGTCCATCTGAGAAGATGACATGGAGGACGAGAGAAAGAGAGACCTGGAGGGAGAGATGGAAAGAGAGATGGACGCAGAGAAAGAGGGAAAGAAAGGTAGACACATAAGGAGAGACAGAGGAGAGACAAAGGGACACATGAAGTAGAGAATGGAAGAGAGAAGGAGGGAGAGCCAGAAGGAGTGACAAGGGGACAGATGAAAAAGAGAGAGGAAGAGTTTGAGGGGAGAGAAGAATGGAGAAAAAGGGAGAAAAGGAGGAGAGACAGAGGGTGAGACACAGAGACAGACAAACAGTGGTTCTCTGTTCTATACAGCATTCTCTAAATCTTAAAGTCAAACACCACCTGACGTGGGTCCAGGGCCGGAGTGGGCCCTTTTCTCAGTCCGGGAATTTAATTCAAATTCAGGCCACTCTGATACGGAGGACAAATTTGAGTACATAGAAAAAGATAAAACAAAAAACAATTCTCTCACAATGCCTTTTATTTTATTTAGATTATGGCATACAATTATTCACGTCCCTTTAACAATGTATAATTGAAATTCAAATAAAATAAAGATAATGATAAAGAAGTCTTTTCACAAATCAAAGTTCCTTATCTTGACTAACTGTCTTCCTCTACCTGGCCCTTCAGCAGTCCTGCCCTCATCTGGATCATCAGTGGTTCTGGCATCCTGCGCTGATGCTACAGAACATTCCAGAACCATGAAAAAGACAGTTAACATTGAGTTGTTCATGTTTGCGTGCCTGTGGAAATGCACGATATAACGGCGAGACGAAACACGCTACAGTTGCAGAGAAGCTAAGGCATGTAGAACGTGAACACTCTCGAGTAGCCTATTTTATTATTAGGCCTATTATTATTAAGAATAATTTTTTTTAATAACACCTGCCCCCACGCCCACGAACCAAGCACAATATTGGTATACAGCACTTCTAAATAATGCAGCCTAAATAGCATGTTTGACATGCATTTAATACCCTAACAAATAGCCTGTTACACAACCTGTTTAATATGTCTAATTGCGTTAACCTGTGCGTGTTGGTGCTAATACAGGCAGGCTACAAATAAACAACTACAACAACTCTGTTCATCAAAATGGTTAACTGGCATTTAAAGCAACAAGTTTTCTGTTCTTCTATTGAAATATGAATGCACTTTAAGCATAGATAATCCTATACCTACATTGTGACATTTTTAAGTTGACAGTTGTGACAGTTGCAAACGCTCGCCACGTTATATGATAAAATTCACAACCAGGCCAATTATCCATCTCTCTTTCAGTAACCTACCAGCTTGTCTTGAGAAGATGTCAGTTAATTTGGCACATTTGGCCGCCGCCTCCTTTCTTTTCTTTTTTTATTTTAGCCCTATCCGTTCCGCCCAGCCTCTTTCTGCCTTCCATCACTGGCGCGAAAGACGAGCCTTGGGCCAAACCACCTGAAACACGTGGAAGGGGTCGGGAGGGAATTATGCTGCTTACATGGTAGTAGAACCACAGATTTTCTAGGAAGGGGCTGTGGACCTATTTAATCCACTATGATGTAACGGGCGGTTGCAACTTAATTGATATTAATGCAAGAATAAGACAAAAGAAGTGACAAAAAAAAAAAAAAGTTAAAATTAGTTGTCCCCGTGGTCCACATCGATGGTTTGGGCCGGGAAAGCTCCCGATCACTTTAATGTGCAGCCCGGCTTTGCGTGACTCAGGTGAGTCAAACACCACCTGACATGGGTCTCTATTCACTAGAGGGTTCTCTGAATTTTAAAGTCAAACACCACCTGACGTGGGTCTCTATTCTCTAGAGTGTTCTCTGACTTTTAAAGTCAAACACCACCTGACGTGGGTCATTGTTCTCTAGAGCGTTCTCTGAATTTTAAAGTGGTTCTCTGTTCTCTTGAGAGTTCCCACTTTGCAATCATATACAACAAGATGTTGTTGTCTGTTCTCTAGAGCTGTTTCTGAATTTTACAGTCAAACACCACCTGACGTGGGTCTCTGTTCTCTAGAGCGTTCTCTGAATTTTAAAGTGGTTCTCTGTTCTCTTGCGAGTTCCCACTTTGCAATCTTATACAACAAGACGTGGTTGTCTGTTCTCTAGAGCTTTTTCTGAATTTTAAAGTCAAACCACCTGATGTGGTTCTCTATTCTCTAGGACGTTCTATAAATTTTACAGTCAAACACCACCTTATGTGGTTCTCTGTTCTCTAGAGAGTTCTCTGAATTTAAAAGTCAAACAACACCTGATGTGGGTCATTGTTCTCTAGAGCGTTCTCTGAATTTTAAAGTGGTTCTCTTTTCTCTTGAGAGTTCCCACTTTGCAATCATATACAACAAGACGTGGTTCTCTGTTCTCTAGAGCGTTCTCTGAATATTACAGTCAAACACAACAAGACATGGTTCTCTGTTCTCTAGAGCGTTCTCTGAATTTTACAGTCAAACATCATCTGACATGGGTCTCTATTCTCTAGAGCAGTGATTCCCAAAGTGTGGGCCGCGGCCCCCTGGTGGGCCGTTGTGGTACTGCAGGTGGGCCGTGAAATATGTTTTAAATCCTTGATCTTTTTTAAGTATCTTTTTAATTACTGTAAAATATTCATGAAATGCTTAAAAAAACATTAAAAAGTAATAAAACAAACCAGTTAAGTGTTATTCTACTGTCATCTTGATTTAATATGACAAGTGTCCCTCTTACATTAATATCAGAACGTAGCTTCTAGTCCTGTATGTTGACCACAGTTGTGATTAAAAGTTCAGGTGGGCCGCACATATCTTTCACATTTCAAATTGGGCCTTGGTGTTCTGAAGTTTGGGAATGGCTGCTCTAGAGCATTCTTTGAATTTTCCAGTCAAACACCACCTGACATGGGTCTCTGTTCTCTAGAGCGTTCTCTGAATTTTAAAGTGAAACACCATCTGATGTGGTTCTCTGTTCTCTAGAGCGTTCTCTGAATTTTACAGTCAAACACCACCTGACGTGGGTCTCTATTCTCTAGAGCGTTCTCTGAATTTTACAGTCAAACACCACCTGACGTGGGTCTCTATTCTCTAGAGCGTTCTCTGAATTTTACAGTCAAACACCACCTGACGTGGGTCTCTATTCTCTAGGACGTTCTATAAATTTTCCAGTCAAACACCACCTTATGTGGTTCTCTGTTCTCTAGAGTGTTCTCTGAATATTACAGTCAAACACCACCTGACGTGGGTCTCTGTTCTCTAGAGAGTTATCTGAATTTTAAAGTCAAACAACACCTGATGTGGGTCATTGTTCTCTAGAGCAGTGGTTCCCAAACGGTGTGCCGAGGCACACCAGTGTGCCTTGAGACAAGTGCGGGTGTGCCGTGGGATTTTGGGACAACATGGTTACCTGCAGACCTTATTTGGCCAGGCGCCCAGCCCGGCCTGAAATCTCGAGCGCCCGGGCTACAATGTCGGGGGAAAAAAAAATGCAATGCATGCAAGCGACACGGCAGCGCTTGAGAACTGATCAGCGCACATAGGTTTGTGTTATAATGAATTAATGTTGATTCTCTAGTGCTGCGCTGTTTGCCTGCAGTGTATTCTGCGCCACCTCTCTCTCTCTCTCTCTCTCTCTCACACACACACACAGTGATAACCTCTCTGTCGATCACTCTCGTTTGACAGCTCACGTCTCGTCTCACTTCAATACAAGTTTTCCTCCGCTCGCTTTTATGTCGGTCCGTAATTATTTATAGTCAGTAGAGATTCTGGTAAACTTTATTCGTAATAGACCCGGTGCTTTTGTTTTGACCAGACAGTGCGACCTCTCACTGCCGTTTTTTTTTTTTTTTTTGGTTCGACAATTCATTAAAGTGACACACGCACACACTAATCAACATTATGTTTAACTTTGTCTATGTTGCATCGTGAGAGTAACCAACTGTCCACAAGATCCAAGTTGAATTAAAACTCTTTACTGTAACTTGAGCATAGCATCTTACACGCTCGTGACTGCATACAGGCAACAACCGGGGTACAGCCTACGCTGCTCTAGAGGAGAACTTCTTCCTGTATTTACCTCGCATGCACTCAACAACATGACATAAGCGCCACCTAGTGGACCCGTGAGAGAGTAGCTCATCACCTTAACATATAACAGGATTAACCCATGTAATTTAGCAGGTAAGTATTAACAATTAAGAATTACAAATAAATGTCAGGATACCACATCTCCCCCACCCTTAAGTCAACAACTGGTCCTTAACAGAAAAACAACAGATGATGTCCAATGCTGAAATACAAAATAGTCACTAACATCACAATAACTTCAATTGGAACTCTTTTTCTTTTTTTCTCTTTTTTTTTTTTTTTTTTTTTTTTTAAACCCTAACTTGAGAGGTACGTCCTCCCAGTGAGATCAGAGCGCATTGTTGCTCTATTCCTGGAACAGATCTCACTCTAACTAATAAAGTCTCTGAGGCGAGCAGGCCGACGTCTCTCCCTGGTTGAGCGCCGCCCCACTGGTGAAACAGGTGACTCTGGGTGAACCTCAGCAGTGGGGGCAGGCAGTTGCTCTGGAGGCTCACCTGAAGGAGATCCATGTCCCTGACTCACATCAGCAGGCAAGGGATCCACAGCACCTGGATCCGTTTCTGGAAACAGTTGCAAGTCCTTGTCAAGCTCCAAACTCGGTGCTGCAGCTGTCAGTCTAGCTCTCACTTGATCCACATGTCTCTTCATAGTTTGACCACTCCCAAGGCTGACAGTGTATGACACAGGACCTGAAGAGCTCTGAATGACCGCAGGGATCCATTTGGGTCCGTATGAGTAGTTTCTGACAAGAACATTGTCCCCTGATGTGAAACTTCTCAGTTTCCTGTTTTTGTCATGAGCTTGCTTCTGCTTCAGTTGTTTTTGCTGCACCTTCATGCTCACATCAGGCAGAACTAAGTCCAAAGCAGATCTGAGCCTCCGTGACATCATCAACTCTGCAGGTGACAAGCCTGTCGTTGCATGAGGTGTGATACGATAGCTAAACAAGAACCTGGACAGTTTGGTTTGCAACGTGTCTCCTTTCATCTTTTTCATCCCCTCCTTGAAGGTTTGGACTGCCCTCTCCGCCAGCCCATTAGAGGATGGATGGAATGGTGCCGACCTCACATGACGAATGCCATTTTGTTTCATGAATGACTCGAACTCGGCACTTGTGAAACAGGTGCCATTGTCTGACACCAGCATTTTTGGCAGGCCAAAAATACTGAAACTTTGACGTAGCTTCTCAATGGTAGCCTGTGATGTGGATGTTTTCATTGGGTAGATGTCCATCCACTTCGAGTGAGCATCCACTATCAGGAGGAACATTTCTCCTAGGAAGGGCCCTGCATAGTCCACATGAATCCTAGACCATGGCGAATCTGGCCACTCCCATGGATGTAAAGGTGCAGCTGTCGGTGCCTTTTGGTGAGCCTGACATTCCTCACAGGACTCTGCCTTTTTTTGGCATAATAACTCGGGCTCCCCAGAGCACGCACCCATCCCTCACACTCAGCTCCATTCTCCGCTGATGGAAAGGCTTGAAGCAGGCATCAGTCTCAGCCGGCCATCCTTTAAGGACGTATGCATGAACTTGTGACAGTACTACATCCTTAGCTGTCCAGCTTTTGATTTGGTTTGTGTCAACCGGTGTCTCATCCAGTACATCCATCATCAGGACTTGTTCTGTTTTCTCTCCCTTCGTCATTTTCTCAGTCACAGGC
This sequence comes from Hirundichthys speculiger, assembly GCA_018398805.1. Lineage (NCBI taxonomy): Eukaryota > Metazoa > Chordata > Actinopteri > Beloniformes > Exocoetidae > Hirundichthys > Hirundichthys speculiger. The sequence continues at coordinate 160,024 of JAGFBZ010000698.1, forward strand.
AGCCTGCTCAGTGCGTCCGCATTAGCATGATGTTTTCCTGGCTTGTAGACTATGTTGTACTCGTAGGCACTGAGGCGCACAGCCCATCTTTGCACTCTTGGAGAACCCATTTGTGGGATGGGTTTCTTCTCATTGAAGAGATAGATCAGTGGTTTGTGATCTGTAAATGGTGAAAGTACGGCCTTACAAGTACTTACAAGGGCCTCTCACTCCCATCATCCATACGGTGTGATAAAACCGCACCTACCCCGTATGGCGAAGCGTCACATGACAGGATTAATGCTCGGTCAGGTGAGTAGTGAACTAACACATCTGGTGTGTTCAACAAGACCTTGGACTTCTGAAAGGCCTCCTCTTGCTCTTTTTCCCACTTCGAATGCCCCTCTTTTCTCAACAGCTCATGCAGTGGGGCCAGGAGGGTTGCTAGGTTGGGAAGAAATTTATTGTAGTAGTTTAGCAAACCCAGATATGATTTGAGTTCCGTGACATTTGTGGGGGCGGGAGCTTCCTGGATGGCTTTCACTTTTTTCTCCACTGGGTGAAGTCCCTGTGCATCCACCCTGTGCCCCAAGTACTCCACTTCATCCTGTAGGAAGGTGCACTTATTTCTCCTTAAGCGCAGCCCAGCCTCTTTCAACCTTGTTAGCACTGTGTCAAGGTTTTTTAGATGATCAGCCGCATCCCTTCCACTCACCAAAATGTCATCCAGGTACACTGCTACTAGGGGAATTCCCTTTAACAGACCCTCCATGGTCCTTTGGAAAATGGCGGGTGCTGAAGCCACTCCAAATGGTAGTCTGTTGTATGTGAACAGTCCTCGATGTGTGTTCACCGTAAGGTATTTCTTTGAGTCCTCATCCATCAGTATTTGCTGATATGCATGGCTCATGTCCAGTTTGGAAAACTGTTCTCCTTCAGTTAAAGCAGCAAACAAGTCATCAACTCTGGGTATCGGATATTGTTCCAATGAGGACACAGTGTTCACTGTGAGCTTATAATCTCCACATAGTCTCACAGTTCCGACCGGTTTCAAAATCGGCACCACTGGAGCTGCCCACTCTGAGTATTTCACTGGTGTGATTATTCCTTCTTTCAGTAGCCTGTCGACTTCTTCATCCACTTTAGCTTTCATGGCATATGGAATGGATCGAGGGCGGAAGAAACGTGGGACAGCATTGTCTTTTACATGGATGGTAGCTTTGGTGCCCTTCAGTGTGCCAAGCTCTTCTTTGAACACTTCCTCATGTTTGCTTAGCACCTGCTGCAGCGCTTTCTCTTTTGTTTGCTGCACTGCTTGATTCTCTGTTTGAATGTGCTGCACTCGACGAGCTCTGTGTCTGTCCTTGATTTCCTTCCAGTCTAGGTGTATGTCCTCCAGCCAGCCTCGCCCAAGTAAGGAAGGGCCATCTCCTTTGACCACTATGATGGGCAGTTTAACACTTTGATGCTTGTACTTGACTCTGACATAAGCAGCTCCCCTTATTTCCACTGGGTGCCCTGTGTAGGTCTCCAACTTAATCTGGACTGGCCTAATGCGGGGGGTTTTAGCAGCTAGAAACATTGTGTGAAACATATTCTCATTCATTACTGTGAGACTGCAGCCAGTGTCTATTTCAAAAGTAACATTTTCTCATTCAGTTTCATACTCACAGTATATGGATCAACTTTTCTCAGGTGCACCTCACTCATGCGACCCAGTTTGAAAGTCATGCACTTCAGCGTAAATGTGCCATCTTCTGAGCTATCAGTGTTACTGTCCTCTTGCTTCTCCTGTACTTTGTGTGAACGGTTAGTTCGAAAACTCCGCCCCTTCTCTCTCTTGGCTTCAGCTGTTTTTTTAGTCGATTTCTTCTGTGTGCTCCTGTTACGGCACGCTCTGGCAATGTGCCCTACTTTTCCACAGGCATGACATTTTTCTTGTTTAAACTTACATTCAGATGCTAAGTGTTGTCCTTTACAGCGGTAACACTCCGGCGTAGCTCCCTTGAACGCACCACTCACATGCGAGCCTTTATTTACTCTGAAGCACTTAACTGCAGCAGTAGGATTTTGTAGATCTTGAGCATTTTTGGTTGCTGTCTCTGACGCCACAGCAATTGCCAAAGCTTTATCAAATGTCAAACCTGATTCTGCCAGGAGTCGTCTTTGAATCCGATCATCATTAATCCCACATACGATCCTGTCTCTCAACATCTGCTGCAAGGTGTCGCCGTAGTTACAGTCCTACGCCAACTCTGCCACATACTCCATCACTGATTCATTAGGCTTGCGGCTTCGGGAATCAAACTTGTACCTTTGTACTATTTCACTTGGCTTTGGGTCAAAGTGGTTCTTTAACAGACGTACCAGCTCGGTGTATGTCTTGTCCTTCGGCTTGTCGGGGCTGAGAAGGTTCCGCATCAAACTGTATGTCGATGCCCCAACGACACTTATGAGTATAGCCCTCTGTCTATCTCCGTCGTCAATATCATTGGCCGCAAAAAACTGTTCCATTATTTCACAATACTCTTCCCATGTTTGATTTTTTTGATCAAACGGTACCAGCGTGCCAATTGTCGCCATTTCTTCTCTCTCCAAGCCCTCTCCTCCTTTCCCAGCCGAAACCACGTCTCCGTCAGTGCCGTCAGCCGCCCCACAGTGTTAGCATTAGCATCCGCTAACCTGACTCGTCGCTCTGCAGGTTGCCGTCCAGTAGGCTTTATCCTCGTCGCCAAAAAGATGTTGCATCGTGAGAGTAACCAACTATCCACAAGATCCAAGTTGAATTAAAAACTCTTTACTGTAACTTGAGCATAGCATCTTACACGCTCGTGACTGCATACAGGCAACAACCGGGGTACAGCCTACGCTGCTCTAGAGGAGAACTTCTTCCTGTATTTACCTTGCATGCACTCAACAACATGACATAAGCGCCACCTAGTGGACCCGTGAGAGAGTAGCTCATCACCTTAACATATAACAGGATTAACCCATGTAATTTAGCAGGTAAGTATTAACAATTAAGAATTACAAATAAATGTCAGGATACCACAGTCTATAAAAGAAAAAAAAGAACATTAGGTATTTAAACTAACTAACTAAATAAATAAAGACCAATGGGCGCACTGCCTGTCATCTGGACTCCAAGTTCACGTAGCTTCACTTGACAGCTGTCACTCTGAGGTGATTGATGACCAGTCCGCCCAGTCAAAAAGGTAACGCCTACTATGTAATTTACTGGTATGCAATTGATCAGTAGTAGAGTAAATGAGACATAGTCTTTTAGTTAAGAAACTGAGGTAGCCTACACTTTATAGTGTTTTCCATCATCATGTTTGTTGTTAAGCAACTTCTTTCATAATTTGAGGGCAAAAATAATAATTGAACAATCTAATTAATTAAGTAATTTATCCTTTTTTTTTTTGTTCTCGGCTACCGTTCTCGGCTTGAAACCCCCCCCTACCCCCCGGCCAAAGTTTTTTCCTGCAGGAAACCCTGGACAACCATACAGTATATTATTATTGCAATATACAATTACAGAAAAGTAATTATTTTTTAATTTACTATAGGCCTATCACTACTTTGTATGAACTCATTTAATATTACGGAGGCAAGCTCACAATTCTTAAACAAAAAACCCTCAAAGAGAACTCCATATTTCGCTGATCAGGCAGTTGCGCAGGTGAGAAATATATGACTGTGACACATCAAGACATCCAACGTAAACACACATAACGAGAGGGAAAATGGAGCGCTTTCTTGTGCGGAGCAAACCATCAACCACTAGTGCAGAGGCTGCCGACAACCCACCGAAAGAAAAGAGAAAAAAAACTGTCAACAGACAGTATCACCTAACCCTAACCCCAGTATTCAATTTTGTGACATGTCTGGTTTAAATGGGTGTGTTGCTGCTTTGATGAAGCCTAAATTGATGAAGTTTCAAATTAATTGTTGAAATATTTCATTTATAAATATTTCATGAGCAATATAGTTGTCTTTGTCATATTTAATTTTATATTAGTAAACAATTATCCACATTTACAGATATTTTTCATGATATGAGTGATGAGTGAACACGTGCTATTTGGGTGTGCCTTGAGATTTTTACTTGTCCTTTGGTGCGCCTTGGGCACAAAAAGTTTGGGAACCACTGCTCTAGAGAGTTCTCTGAATTTTAAAGTGGTTCTCTTTTCTCTTGAGAGTTCCCACTTTGCAATCATATACAACAAGACGTGGTTGTCTGTTCTCTAGAGCTGTATCTGAATTTTACAGTCAAACACAACCTGACGTGGGTCTCTGTTCTCTAGAGCGTTCTCTGAATTTTAAAGTCAAACACCACCTGACATGGGTCTCTGTTCTCTAGAGCGTTCTATGAATTTTACAGTCAAACACCACCTGACATGGGTCTCTATTCACTAGAGGGTTCTCTGAATTTTAAAGTCAAACACCACCTGACGTGGGTCTCTATTCTCTAGAGTGTTCTCTGACTTTTAAAGTCAAACACCACCTGACGTGGGTCATTGTTCTCTAGAGCGTTCTCTGAATTTTAAAGTTGTTCTCTGTTCTCTTGAGAGTTCCCACTTTGCAATCATATACAACAAGACATGGTTGTCTGTTCTATAGAGCGTTCTCTAAATTTTACAGTCAAACACCACCTGACGTGGGTCTCTGTTCTCTAGAGCATTCTCTGAATTTTAAATTGGTTCTCTTTTTTCTTGAGAGTTCCCACTTTACAATCATATACAACAAGACGTGGTTCTCTGTTCTATAGACCGTTCTCTAAATTTTACAGTCAAACACCACCTGACGTGGGTCTCTGTTTTGTAAAGCGCTCTCTTAATTTTTAAGTGGTTCTCTGTTCTCTTGAGAGTTCCCACTTTTATATCACATACAACAAGACGTAGTTGTCTGTTCTCTAGAGCTGTTTCTGAATTTTACAGTCAAAAACCACCTGACTTGGGTCTCTGTTCTCTAGAGCGTTCTCTGAATTTTACAGTCAAACATCATCTGACATGGGTCTCTATTCTCTAGAGCATTCTTTGAATTTTAAAGTGAAACACCATCTGATGTGGTTCTCTGTTCTCTAGAGCGTTCTCTGAATTTTACAGTCAAACACTACCTGACGTGGGTCTCTATTCTTTAGAGCGTTCTCTGAATTTTACAGTCAAACACTACCTGACGTGGGTCTCTGTTCTCTAGAGCGTTCTCTGAATTTTACAGTCAAACACTACCTGACGTGGGTCTCTATTCTTTAGAGCGTTCTCTGAATTTTACAGTCAAACACTACCTGACGTGGGTCTCTATTCTTTAGAGCGTTCTCTGAATTTTACAGTCAAACACCACCTGACACGGGTCTCTATTCTCTACACCGTTCTTTGAATATTTGAGTCAAACACCACCTGACGTGGGAATCTATTCTCTACAGCGTTCTTTGAATATTTTAATTTTCTTTGAATTTTAACACAAAAGTCGATATTCAAAACAAAGGTTGAATAAATGCAATTCAAATTGAGATTTTTCAATTTGTTTTTAATGTAAAAGGAATGCACATTATGTCAAATGCAGTTGCCGTCTCCAAGAACTATGAAGTGGACATTACGTCAAATGCAGGAAAAAGTGCTGATTGTTATCCCCAAGAACTTAAAACTGTTGGCAGCACCGTTGTTTGAACTCTGGACTATAGACAGTTATGACACACAATTTGTCTCCTGCTATGGTCAGGACATACTGGCATGTGGCAGAAGGAGCAAGTACTTGCTACTTTTCTATCTGTGCTTGCTTTTAATCTGTCTCTGCTGCATTTGTGTCTATTTCCCTCAAAATGACTGACAGAGTGCCCCCACCCCCCCTGAGAGTGTGTGATACTTTAAATTTGGACCCATGGCAAACATTGACTCAATAAATGGTTCCATCTATTAAAAATACATAGGCGGAATTAGAGATTTTGACTGGGGTCCTCTTGGACCTCAATGCATTGGAATTTTTAAAAAGCACAGATAAAGACAGAAACAGAAAAAAAATCATATGACATCATTTAGAACAAATTGATTGACAAAGTCATGAAAAATTGGAATTATAGAATAAAGCACCTCTGAGATATGACAAAAAGTACACCTCTGGGGTCCAAGAGGACCCCAGTCGGCGGTAGGAGGGTTAATGCCCTAAATAGGACATGATTTCCCATTCTCCATCTAGGTCCATTTATTTATTTATCTATTGTATTGCTTATTCAATCTGGAGCATTTGTTTTTGTTTGTCTGTCAATGTTTTGTTTTGTTATTCTCCTGTTTGTCTTGTGTCACTGTCACTGTACTGTATGGTGTTGTAAGTTTCTACTTTTTACCTGCAAACAAATCTACCTTCGGGTATCAATAAAGTTACCTTACCTTACCTTACCTTACCTGGTGGCGTAGCCTGATTTAAGCTCACACACTCTCCCTCTTGTAGCCATGTTTCTGATAAGCAGAAGACATCGCAACGAGTCTCAGTAATTAGATCATTGATTAACAGAGACTTAGAGCCAAGAGACCTTACATTCAATAGTCCACATCTAATTATAAGGTCTCTTGCCTCCAAATATCTGACAGTTTTTATTTTTATCAAGGTTGTTTTGGTTAACACCACTATCACAGCGTGCTAAGTAGACTTTTGGAGGACGGGGACTTGATGAGAAGATGAGTGGACCACTAACAGACGTAAGAAGCTGCTGCGGTGTTGCAGTCATATGGACCAGGGAAACACTGAGAACATGCTGGGCACTGTGGCCCCCGTAGGCTCATATCAGCTTCAGAAGTTCAGCTTGAACTTCTGAAATCCAGAACACCAACAGAAGTACAAGATAAAGGTGACTCAGATCCTTCAAAATTATGTTTAAAGTATTATAATGACACTTAATTAAATATAATGACACTGTACCTTCCCCCTAACAGCTCCGTTACCAGATCCCTGGTAAACCTGACACCAGTTCATCTTCCTTCCGTTTTCATATTAATGACTAAACAAGGGAAGGTGACCTTTTTATCTAAATATTATCCAGCGTGGATATTGAATAAGCAAGGACATGAGTTCATCTGATCAATGTCAGGAGAGATCATGAATCATTCCTCACCTCTAACCCAACAGGCCACCTCTGAGTTGGTCTCAAGTCAAGAAGGTAGGTTGACAGTCAATGATACATACTCATTAAGCCAGCTGGTTAATGAAAGTTACAGAGAAAGAAAAGATCAAGAATTTAGCTAATCCATTCAAAACTATGCCGGCTACAATTTAGGGTCTCCTTAATCAGCCCAGTCTCCCTCAGACTGAAGTTTGCGTGCAGTGACAGCCGCTATTACACTCAACATCAAACAGTGGCTGTCCTATAAATATATCTGTCACACCCAATTCATCCAAAAATCTAAAGGAAGTTGTTATCCTGCGCTTGGAATACCTTTTAGTCAGCTGGCAGCACTCTGACAAAATTGAACCGCTGACATTTCGTGGTGCACCAATAAGAACAAGAAGGCGTATCTTGGCCAACAACATTCATGGGAAGGCGTGTCTTGGCGTCGCCGGATGACACGTCCTCCATAAACACCCTCGGCTTAAATCTCTGAAAAAGTCAACGGAGTTTTGAACGGTGTGGCGATCGAAAGGAAGCGGCACGGCGCTTCCTGTGGTGACGTGATGATGTCACTACGCACGCTCTTCCCTGTGATTCGCGGGAAAATGCAAAAATGGCGACAGTGGGAGTTTGAAGTTTAGCGCCGCGGAAACGGAGATTCGGAGACGCGCCGAGGTTCGGACGGGGACGGCCGGAACCACTGGGACGCAGCCTGTCTGTGTCTGTCTGGAGGCGGACTGCTCGGGTTCTGGTTCGGGTTCTGGTTCAGGTTCGGGAGCAGCGGAGTACCGGCAGTGAGGAAGACTTGGTCCGGACCAGAGGAGGTGAGACGGCTCTGCTTCGCTGGTGCAGTCCGGTTCTGCCTTCATTTTACCCACTGACATCTGTTTAACCGGGCCAGAGAACTTTTCAGGTGGAGCAGAACCAGCAGAACCGCCGTCAGAGAGCCGGACGAACACGCGGTTGGAAGCGGGTTAAAGACTGGTTCACTGTTAGTCGACAGTTAACTTGTGAGATAACTAGTTAGTCGACACTTTACTGCTTAGATGACTAGTTAGATAACTAGTTAGTCAACGGTCGGGGGGTGTGGTGGCTGCTGTGGTTAACGGTAAGTGATGGAGGGATGTGCTGCGCATGCTCAGAGCTGTCAGAAAGCCCTTCGGTCCAGGAATGAATCACGGCCTCTAACCGTCACATTCTCGGTTCCTCTGCAGGATGTTTGAGGAGCTCATCGAGCCCTTCTGCGGCCTGGAGCCTCAAGGGCCCCCGGGGGCCGGGGCCTGCCGCAGGAGAGGAGAAGCGGGGGTCCCGGAGGAGGATGAGGAGGCGGAGTCCAGCCTCAGTGTGGGACAGTTCGTGCTCTGTCATTGGTCAGACGGACTGTACTACCTGGGAAAGATCCAGAGGGTAAGAGTGTCTGCCTTCAGCTCTGAAGCAGGGCTACAGGGTGTTAGGAGACCAGGAGACTGCTGCACAGGATCGTTAGGATCGATAGGAAGATAGGATGGGCTGAAACAAATAAATATCACAAAAAAATTAAATTAAAAGAGGACAAAAATGTCTAGTTCAGTCTGTCTGCTACTGTTTTTCTGCTGCTGCAGATAGTTTCAAAAGAAAAAAAAAAATTTTTCTCCACGAGAAAAAAGTGTAAAATAACTCATCCTTCCATCCCCCTTTTTGGCGGTCTGACTCCGCCTCGTCCTTTGGTCCTTCTCTGTCTCCGATGGTCCGACTCCGCCTCGTCCTTTGGTCCCTCTCTGTCTCCGATGGTCTGACTCCGCCTCGTCCTTTGGTCCCTCTCTGTCTCCGATGGTCCGACTCCGCCTCGTCCTTTGGTCCCTCTCTGTCTCCGATGGTCTGACTCCGCCTCGTCCTTTAGTCCCTCTCTCCGATGGTCTGACTCCGCCTTGTCCTTTGGTCCCTCTCTGTCTCCGATGGTCTGACTCCGCCTCGTCCTTTGGTCCCTCTCTGTCTCCGATGGTCTGACTCCGCCTCGTCCTTTGGTCCCTCTCTGTCTCCGATGGTCTGACTCCGCCTCGTCCTTTGGTCCCTCTCTGTCTCCGATGGTCCGACTCCGCCTCGTCCTTTGGTCCCTCTCTGTCTCCGATGGTCCGACTCCGCCTCGTCCTTTGGTCCCTCTCTGTCTCCGATGGTCTGACTCCGCCTCGTCCTTTGGTCCCTCTCTGTCTCCGATGGTCTGACTCCGCCTCGTTCTTTAGTCCCTCTCTCCGATGGTCTGACTCCGCCTCGTCCTTTGGTCCCTCTCTGTCTCCGATGGTCCGACTCCGCCTCGTCCTTTGGTCCCTCTCTGTCTCCGATGGTCCGACTCCACCTCGTCCTTTGGTCCCTCTCTGTCTCCGATGGTCTGACTCAGCCTCGTCCTTTGGTCCCTCTGTGTCTCCGATCGTCCGACTCCGCCTCGTCCTTTGGTCCCTCTGTGTCTCCGATCGTCCGACTCCGCCTCGTCCTTTGGTCCCTCTCTGTCTCCGATGGTCCGACTCCGCCTCGTCCTTTGGTCCCTCTCTGTCTCCGATGGTCCGACTCCGCCTCGTCCTTTGGTCACTCTCTGTCTCCGATGGTCTGACTCCGCCTCGTCCTTTGGTCCCTCTCTGTCTCCGATCGTCCGACTCCGCCTCGTCCTTTGGTCCCTCTCTGTCTCCGATGGTCCGACTCCGCCTCGTCCTTTGGTCCCTCTCTGTCTCCGATGGTCCGACTCCGCCTCGTCCTTTGGTCCCTCTCTGTCTCCGATGGTCCGACTCCGCCTCGTCCTTTGGTCACTCTCTGTCTCCGATGGTCCGACTCCGCCTCGTCCTTTGGTCCCTCTCTGTCTCCGATGGTCCGACTCCGCCTCGTCCTTTGGTCCCTCTGTGTCTCCGATCGTCCGACTCCGCCTCGTCCTTTGGTCCCTCTCTGTCTCCGATGGTCCGACTCCGCCTCGTCCTTTGGTCCCTCTCTGTCTCCGATGGTCCGACTCCGCCTCGTCCTTTGGTCCCTCTCTGTCTCCGATGGTCCGACTCCGCCTCGTCCTTTGGTCCCTCTCTGTCTCCGATGGTCTGACTCCGCCTCGTCCTTTGGTCCCTCTCTGTCTCCGATGGTCCGACTCCGCCTCGTCCTTTGGTCCCTCTCTGTCTCCGATGGTCCGACTCCGCCTCGTCCTTTGGTCCCTCTCTGTCTCCGATGGTCCGACTCCGCCTCGTCCTTTGGTCCCTCTCTGTCTCCGATGGTCTGACTCCGCCTCGTCCTTTGGTCCCTCTCTGTCTCCGATGGTCTGACTCCGCCTCGTCCTTTGGTCCCTCTCTCTGGTGGTCTGACTCCGCCTTGTCCTTTGGTCCCTCTTTCTGGTGGTCTGACTCCGCCTTGTCCTTTGGTCCCTCTCTGTCTCCGATGGTCTGACTCTGCCTTGTCCTTTGGTCCCTCTCTGTCTCCGATGGTCTGACTCCGCCTCGTCCTTTGGTCCCTCTCTGTCTCCGATGGTCTGACTCAGCCTCGTCCTTTGGTCACTCTCTGTCTCCGATGGTCTGACTCTGCCTTGTCCTTTGGTCCTTCTCTGTCTCTGGTGGTCTGACTCTGCCTTGTCCTTTGGTCCCTCTCTGTCTCCGATGGTCTGACTCCGCCTCGTCCTTTGGTCCCTCTCTGTCTCCGATGGTCTGACTCTGCCTTGTCCTTTGGTCCTTCTCTGTCTCCGATGGTTTGACTCCGCCTTGTCCTTTGGTCCCTCTCTCTGGTGGTCTGACTCCACCTCGTCCTTTGGTCCCTCTGTGTCTCCGATGGTCCGACTCCACCTCGTCCTTTGGTCCCTCTCTGTCTCTGATGGTCTGACTTCGTCTTGTCATTTGCTCCCTCTCTCTGGTGGTCTGACTCCACCTCATCCTTTCTTCTCTTATTCTGATGTACAATAGAGTGAAATTAAATGAGCAAATAAAAATTTCCTAAATAAATATAAGTTAGTGAGGTAATGACTAATTAAATATAGAGAATAAATGAATGCATGATAAAGAAATAACACGGGTGGTAACTAAAGATGTGGCATCTGAACTAAAGATGGAACCGAACCTGTTTCTGTGCTGGTAGTGTTACATTTATGTTTCATTGATTGGCTGGTCTGAGTCTCTGCCTTCTGATTGGCTGACAGGTGAGCCCCCCCAGACAGAGCTGCTTCGTCACATTTGAGGACAACTCCAAGTTCTGGGTCCTCTGGAAGGACATCCAACACGGTGAGAGACGGATGGAGAGATGGTGAAAGAGTCATGGTCTTTCCTCAGCTAACCAGCAGCTGTCTCTGCTACCTCGGATAACAGCTGATTGACCTCCAGCTCTTTGGCTTCCAACCCTGCCAACACTGGAAGGGAGGGTGGTGCCAGCTGAACCACCCACTAGGTTGGTCTGGACCGTCTTTAAATTTGGCTGGTATTCAGCTCTGAAAGCCCAGAGGACCAGGGGTCAAACAAGTCAATTAGTGTCTGCTCGTTGAGGGTCCTGGTGATGCTCAGTTGGAGCTTTCTCAGACAGATTTGTAGGTTAGTAGATAAGCTGCAGCCTCTAGCGGTCGGTAGAGGAACTGCAGCCTCTAGCGGTCGGTAGAGGAACCGCAGCCTCTAGCGGTCGGTAGAGGAACCGCAGCCTCTAGCGGTCGGTAGAGGAACTGCAGCCTCTAGCGGTCGGTAGAGGAACCGCAGCCTGTAGCGGTCGGTAGAGGAACCGCAGCCTCTAGCGGTCGGTAGAGGAACCGCAGCCTCTAGCGGTCGGTAGAGGAACCGCAGCCTCTAGCGGTCGGTAGAGGAACCGCGGTCGGTAGAGGAACCGCGGCCTCTATGGGTCGGCGGAGGAGCCGCGGCCTCTAGCGGTCAGTAGGAGAACTGTGGCCTCTAGCGGTCAGTAGGAGAACTGTGGCCTCTAGCGGTCAGTAGGAGAACTGCGGCCTCTAGCCTTCAGTAGGAGAACTGCGGCCTCTAGCGGTCAGTAGGAGAACTGTGGCCTCTAGCGGTCAGTAGGAGAACTGCGGCCTCTAGCGGTCAGTAGGAGAACTGTGGCCTCTTGCGATCGGCGGAGGAGCCGCGGCCTCTAACGGTCAGTAGGAGAACTGCGGCCTCTAACGGTCAGTAGGAGAACTGCGGCCTCTAGCCTTCAGTAGGAGAACTGCGGCCTCTAGCCTTCAGTAGGAGAACTGCGGCCTCTAGCCTTCAGTAGGAGAACCGCGGCCTCTAGCCTTCAGTAGGAGAACTGCGGCCTCTAGCCTTCAGTAGGAGAACCGCGGCCTCTAGCCTTCAGTAGGAGAACCGCGGCCTCTAGCGGTCAGTAGGAGAACCGCGGCCTCTAGCGGTCAGTAGGAGAACCGCGGCCTCTAGCGGTCAGTAGGAGAACCGCGGCCTCTAGCGGTCAGTAGGAAAACTGCGGCCTCTAGCCTTCAGTAGGAGAACCGTGGCCTCTAGCGGTCAGTAGGAAAACTGCGGCCTCTAGCGGTCAGTAGGAGAACTGCGGCCTCTAACCTTCAGTAGGAGAACTGCGGCCTCTAGCCTTCAGCTGCTCTGCCTTCAGTAGGAGAACTGCGGCCTCTAGCGGTCAGTAGGAGAACTGCGGCCCTCTAGCCTTCAGTAGGAGAAACTGCGGCCTCTAGCGGTCAGTAGGAGAACTGCGGCCTCTAGCGGTTCAGTAGGAGAATGCGGCCTCTAGCGGTCAGGGAGAACTGCGGCCTCTAGCGGTCAGTAGGAGAACTGCGGCCTCTAGCCTTCAGTAGGAGAACTGCGGCCTCTAGCGGTCAGTAGGAGAACTGCGGCCTCTAGCGGTCTGGGTCAGTAGGAGAACTGCGGCCTCTAGCCTTCAGTAGGAGAAACTGCGGCCTCTAGCCTTCAGTAGGAGAACTGCGGCCTCTAGAGGTGCGCAGTAGGAGAACTGCGGCCTCTAGCGGTCAGTAGGAGAACTGCGGCCTCTAGCCTTCAGTAGGAGAACTGCGGCCTCTAACCTTCAGTAGGAGAACCGCGGCCTCTAGCGGTCAGTAGGAGAACTGCGGCCTCTAGCCTTCAGTAGGAGAACTGCGACCTCTAGCCTTCAGTAGGAGAACTGCGGCCTCTAGCCTTCAGTAGGAGAACTGCGGCCTCTAGCCTTCAGTAGGAGAACTGCGGCCTCTAGCCTTCAGTAGGAGAACTGCGGCCTCTAGCCTTCAGTAGGAGAACTGCGGCCTCTAGCCTTCAGTAGGAGAACTGCGACCTCTAGCCTTCAGTAGGAGAACTGCGGCCTCTAGCCTTCAGTAGGAGAACTGCGGCCTCTAGCCTTCAGTAGGAGAACTGCGGCCTCTAGCCGTCAGTAGGAGAACTGCGGCCTCTAACCTTCAGTAGGAGAACCGCGGCCTCTAGCGGTCAGTAGGAGAACTGCGGCCTCTAGCCTTCAGTAGGAGAACTGCGGCCTCTAGCCTTCAGTAGGAGAACTGCGGCCTCTAGCCGTCAGTAGGAGAACTGCGGCCTCTAGCGGTCAGTAGGAGAACTGCGGCCTCTAGCGGTCAGTAGGAGAACTGCGGCCTCTAGCGGTCAGTAGGAGAACTGCGGCCTCTAGCCAGTAGGAGAACTGCGGCCTCTAGCCTTCAGTAGAGAACTGCGGCCTCTAGCCTTCGTAGGAGAACTGCGGCCTCTAGCGGTCAGTAGGAGAACTGCGGCCTCTAGCCTTCAGTAGGAGAACTGCGGCCTCTAGCGGTCAGTAGGAGAACTGCGGCCTCTAGCGGTCAGTAGGAGAACTGCGGCCTCTAGCCTTCAGTAGGAGAACTGCGGCCTCTAGCGGTCAGTAGGAGAACTGCGGCCTCTAGCGGTCAGTAGGAGAACTGCGGCCTCTAGCGGTCAGTAGGAGAACTGCGGCCTCTAGCCTTCAGTAGGAGAACTGCGGCCTCTAGCGGTCAGTAGGAGAACTGCGGCCTCTAGCCTTCAGTAGGAGAACCGCGGCCTCTAGCGGTCAGTAGGAGAACCGCGGCCTCTAGCGGTCAGTAGGAAAACCGCGGCCTCTAGCGGTCAGTAGGAGAACTGCGGCCTCTAGCCTTCAGTAAAGAGGCTGCAGGACTTCCTCGTTGACTCCTCTTCTAGTGGTTCCTCCCCTCTTGAGACCTCCTCTATTCGTGCTTGTCATTCAGTCCTTTGACTCCTCCTGTATCTCTTGTATCCTCTGCTGCCTTTTGTATCTGTCCACCACAGATCAGAGTGAAGAAAATGTTATGACGATGTGATCATCCTTTATCCTGATGTTTACAGTTCCTGTCTTCTCTCTGTCAATCATTTGCTCCTGTCCAATCATATTTCAGCTGGAGTGCCAGGGGAGGAGCCTCGCTGTTCTGTGTGTAGAGAGGCGGAGTCGAGCTGTGACAGCCAATCAAAGATGACCAACCAGATCCTGATCTGTGGGAAGTGTGGTATTGGTGAGTCTATGGTCTGACGGGTTGTTTCTGCGCTGGTGTCACCTTCAGTCGGTAAATCTGATCATGGTGTTCTTCATCTCTCAGGCTTTCACCAGCTGTGTCACGTTCCTCCAGTAGAGGGCAGCAGCAGTCTGAGTCCCTGGTTCTGCAGACGATGTGTCTTTGCTCTGGCAGTCCGGGTACTTGCTCCACTCATGACTTCTTCTTCTTCTGCTGCAGCTCACTACAGTCCTGCACACACAGGCTTTTATTCTGAAAAATGGACAGGGCAGGTTTGTAGAGGTTTGAGGAGGTCATATGAGGTGAACCTCCAGCTGTGCCAGTTTAAAGGGGACCTAATATGTAGAATAATCAGGTATTTAGGTGTCTGAATATTACGTAGCCCTGTCACTTCAGGAGCAGCTCCACTGACAGACTGAGGAAATCATTCCTCCCCCACGCCATGCGGCTCTTCAGTACCTATCGGGGGAAACAATAACACAAATTGCACCTTCATTGTAATGCTATTTTATATTTTTATTGCACCTTCATTTGCAATGCTATTTTATAATTTTATTGCACCTTCATTTGCAATGCCATTTTATATTTTTATTTTATTAACCTTATTCCTATTTTGTTACTTATTTTATTGCTTTAAGTTACTTATCTTATTGCTTTTTTACTATTTGTACTCGCAAGCTGCTGGAACTGCAAATTTCTCTTTGAGATGAATAAAGTATCTATCTACCTACCTACTTACCTACTTACCTACTTACTTACTTACTTACTTACTTACTTACTTACTTAGTTCTGGCCAGCTTGAATGTGTAAATGTGTCCTTCAGTGGGCCGTTCAGATCTGTGGGGAACTGTGTAATCACAGACCTTCCTGCTGTGTTCAGGTCCTGAAGAAGAGCTGTGGCTCTGATTTCAAAGATCCTCTCCCTGCAAATATGACTTTATTCCTGGGAGAATTACAACTTTATTCTTGGAAGGATAACCTCTTAACCTCACAACACAACACTTTCTTCTCAGGAGAACTGTCATTTGTTCTTGTCAGTTTTTTTATTTGATTCTCGTAAAATCATGACTATCCTCATAAATTCACATGAAAAGTGAAGTACAAAATAATGTTCAGTACATCTATGACTTTACTGAAATATAAAGTAATTCATCCTTGTCAAAAATACTAATTTGTTCTTGTTAAAACTATCACTTTATTATTGTAAAACAGAAATTTTCAACTTTTTTCCTGACAGTGGGGGTCTCAGTGTTTTGGGTGGTCACCATAATGCCCCTTCCTCCAGATACCGTCTCTGGTCCTCAAACCAGAGACGGTATCTGGTCCTCAGACCAGATGCAGTCCCCCGACCAGAGACGGCCTCTGGTCTCAGGACCAGAGACCATATCCGGCAGTCTTTGGAGCAGATCAGCACCAGATTTTCTGGTTCTGAACAGGTGCTATTTCATGGTTGGCTCTAAGGATAAAAACAAAACAGAAAAAAAAACCTCACTGGTTTTCACCAAGGGTATGGTTCTGAACTAGGTTGTTGAAATTGTCCATCTGTCTCTGTTTCTTTGTCCCCGTCTTCTCTGACCTGTTTCTGTGTCCTCCCGACAGAAAGGGGGTGCGCTGAAGAAGGGTCCCATAGCCAAAGCCCTGTGGGCCATGAAGCAGGTTCTGCCATATGATCTGGACTCCCTGGACTGGGACTCCCAACACCGGACCAACCAGCAGCAGTGTTACTGTTACTGCGGCGGCCCTGGAGAGTAAGACGTCTCCCCGGACTATCTTAGAGCATCGGTACAGATGTTCTACCTGGACTCTGACCATGTCATGTGTTCGCAGGTGGTACCTGAAGATGCTGCAGTGTTTCAGGTGTCAGCAGTGGTTCCATGAGGCCTGTACTCAGTGTCTGCAGGAGTCCATGATGTTTGGGGACAGGTGAGTCTATATCCTTAGGCTGCTGCTTGTCCTCCTCGCTGTCAGACACTGAAGACCATCCTCCCTCTCCTCAGGTTCTACCTGTTCCTGTGTGCGGTGTGTAACAAAGGCTCAGAGTGCGTCCGCCGCCTGTCTCTTAGGTGGGTCGATGTGGTCCACCTGGTTCTCTACAACCTTTCTGTCAGCAGCAAGAAGAAATATTTCGAGCTGGATGAGATCCTGGCCTTCGTGTCCGCCAACTGGGACCATTTACAGCTTGGAAAGGTAGGCCACAACATTGAACAAGACTGGCCCAGACACCATGTAGGTTACCTAATTAGAACAGACAATACCTGAACCAACTACCGAGACCACCTGCTTTCTAGAGCAGCCTTTCTCAACCTTTTTTCAGTCACGACACCTTTCAAAACACCCCAGAGTAAAATATAATCCAAAGCCACACTGCATCAATCCGACTGTAAATGCATACGTCCCGTTTATTTAGTTTAAATAACCTGAACAGGATAACTGCACCAGAGTAGGCCTCAGCAGGAAAGCTTCTTTTCATCCGTGATGTGCTAGCTTCCATCCATCATCCTTGTATTGCCTCTTTTTAGCCTTATCGATAGCAGCTAGCTTTGGTACCTATGGAGCAGATTCAGAGCTGGTGGATGAAGGCTTGATGAAGAAGTCGGCTCCTCTGTGATGTTCCGCTCCTGTGGGGCTTTTCTTTTTAGAAAACCATCCATGATGCTGCTAAAAAGTTCTCTTTGCTATCTGTGAAATAAAATTCCAGCGGTTAAATGATATTACGACACAAGCTAACTGGGCAGTCACGTTGACCTTACGCTGACCCCGTACTGAAGTTGTGTTGGGAAATGGGCATGTGAGACATATTTTTATTATTCATTTCATGTCCAATTATGTATCTTATTTATTTATTTATTTATTTATTTATTCATTAATTCATTTATTCATTCATAGGCAAAAAGTATGTTTTTATGTGTGCATTCATATATTAAGGCTACCTCTACTTACGAAAGTAATCGGTTCTGGAAGTAGTTTCGTAACCTGAAAATTTCTTAAGTAGAGACGTGTTTTCCATGTAAATGCCCTAATCTGTTCCAAGCCCCCCAAAATTCAAACATTATTTTTTAAAATAAATTATAAATAATACATGAAATGACATAAAAACCTGTAAGAAATACATGTTAGAACTAGAAAAGCACTCAGAGAGCGCAGACCTCCACTAAACGCAACAATTATCAAAGATTTGAAAGTTATCCAGAATCCAGGATTTCTTCCGGATCACACCCAAAATGAAATCAGTTCTTCCTTTTCACATTTCCGACAACTCCTGAAAATTTCATCAAAATCCATCCATAACTTTTGAGTTATCTTGTACGCAGACAGACAGATAAACGCCAACAAAAACACAACCTCCTTGGCGGAGGTAAAAATTGTTTGTTTACCTGGTTGCTGGGTTACGCTCATACAGACAAGGGGCCCTCCTAGCCAATGGAATGCCAGGAGGATGCTAAGCGATAGCCAATGGCAGAGCAGCTCGGACGCACCGCTTTCAAACCGAGATACAGAGCCGACAGCTATGTTTACTTTCAGTAAACTCTGGGAGCTGCGAGTAGCAGCGCTACTGTATTTTCGTCTTTCGTATCCTGAAATTTCTTTATTAACAAGAGGCAATATTTTCCCTTTGAGGCGTTTCGTAACCTGAAAATTTCGTATGTAGAAACGTTCGTAAGTAGAGGTACCACTGTATATGAAATGTCAGAATAGGTCATTTTTTTGACGTCACCCCTGAAGCAGTCAGACACCCCAGTGTGCCGCGACACCCTGGTTGAGAAAGGCTGGTCTAGACCATCTGCTTCCTAGACCACCTGCTTCCTAGATCAGACACTACCAAAACCACCTGCTACCGAGACCACACACTATCAAGACAACCTGGAGCAGACACCATATAAGTTACCTAACTAGAGCAGACAATACCTGAACCAACTACCGAGACCACCTGCTTTCTAGACCCTCTGCTTTCTAGACCACCTTCCTAGAACAGACACTACCAAAACCACCTGCTACCTAGACCACACACTATTGAGACAACCTGGAGCAGACACCATATAAGATACCTAACTAAAGCAGACTACCTAACTGGACCAGACTCTACCGGGACCCGACTGCCTAACTGGACCAGACTACCTAACTGGACCAGACTCTACCGGGACCAGACTGCCTAACTGAACCAGACTCTACTGGGACCAGACTGCCTAACTGGACCAGACTACCTTACTGGACCAGACTCTACCGGGACCAGACTGCCTAACTGAACCAGACTCTACCGGGACCGGACTACCTAACTGGACCAGACTCTACCTAGACTACCTAAGTGGACCAGACTGCCTAACTGGACCAGACTTTACCTAGACTACCTAAGTGGACCAGACTGCATAACTGGACCAGACTTTACCTAGACTACCTAAGTGGACCAGACTGCCTAACTGGACCAGACTACCTAACTGGACCAGACTCTACTGGGACCAGACTGCCTAACTGAACCAGACTACCTAACTGGACCAGACTACCTAACTGGACCAGACTCTACTGGGACCAGACTGCCTAACTGAACCA
Organism: Hirundichthys speculiger; assembly: GCA_018398805.1. NCBI lineage: Eukaryota > Metazoa > Chordata > Actinopteri > Beloniformes > Exocoetidae > Hirundichthys > Hirundichthys speculiger. The sequence continues at coordinate 179,043 of JAGFBZ010000698.1, forward strand.
GACTACCTAACTGGACCAGACTACCTAACTGGACCAGACTCTACTGGGACCAGACTGCCTAACTGGACCAGACTTTACCTAGACTACCTAAGTGGACCAGACTCTACCTAGACTAGCTACCTAAGTGGACTAGACTCTACCTAGACTACCTAAGTGGACCAGACTGCATAACTGGACCAGACTTTACCTAGACTACCTAAGTGGACCAGACTGCATAACTGGACCAGACTTTATCTAGACTACCTAAGTGGACCAGACTGCCTAACTGGACCAGACTCTACTCAGACTACCTAAGTGGACCAGACTCTACCTAGACTAGCTACCTAACTGGACCAGACTCTACCTAGACCAGACGAACTAAGTAGACCAGACAGTTAAATCTGTGTTATCTTTCAGAAAGCAGTCACCATGCTTGGAGCTGTCAGAGCCGACTCTAAACCTTCAGTCTGAAAGCTGTTGTTGAAGCTCCCTCCTGAAACACTATCCAGATGTGTAAATGTTTGCTTGTGCTTGTGCCATTTCCTGTTTTTTATTTTTTTCCAGTTATCGAACACTGCTCCTGCAGACAGGGGGCAGCACCTTCTGGACGCTCTGAATAAATACAAGAGCAAGTAAGGGGCTTCATCACAGCTTGTTCATGAGTGTGTGGAACATCTAAACATCTGTGTTTTTGAAAGTTACACCAAAACTGATATCACGTATTGTACCACTGAACAATACGTTTTACAAGGGCTATGTGATATGAACAAAAGAAATCCTCTCATTTAATTTATTTATTTTAATTGTAGATGTTCCGATAACATTTTAACCCTCCCAGTACCGATTCTTGATCTGTGGGTATCATCCGATACCGACTACTGATCCAAGGATGATATTAAAAAAAATTGTAGAAATATGTCTGACTGCAAGATAATTATCATTGTTGTAAAACATGAAATCCAAGCGATTTATGTCTACATTTTTTTCCAAATAGAACAGTAGGAAACGGCATTGCAAAATTATAAAGTATTTGTTTTTGCTGGTAATGTAACGGTAGTAACCATAAATAAATCAATAAATCTAAATTACTTGGTATCGGTTGCTGCCTGAACTCTCTTTCTCAGCGGTACCAACATTTTTCACAGTATCAGAGCAATTTTCAATACTGGTACCACAATCGGAACAACGCAAATTTTAATGAGGGGGAGGGTGTGTTTAACTGTAAGATTATGAACCAAATAAGACTAAAGATGGTTTTAGATATCAGAATAAGCATGTGTTTGTAGGAAACGTGGAGACCCATCTGTGCGTTGGTAGCAATGGTTAGCTGTCGTCGTTGATGTAAAGTTTAACTGTAGAGGACAGACGTGATTTCTGAACCAGGCTGTTAATGTTTAATTCTGCTGCACAGCTGGATATTTTAACATTGAGGTCAGTGGTGGGGGTTGCTACTGGGCACCCACACATGTTTCTGGAGCGTGTAAATACACACACGCATTTCTGACTTATGTAGAGACCCACGTGTTTTTGTGGCACGTGCACACGCTTGTTAGGCACACATATGGAGACCTCTGGACGTGTCTTCGCAGGGCGCCCTCGGAGACCCCGGCGCCTGTCTTGGCGGGGTGCCCTCGGAGACCCCGGCGCCTGTCTCACTGGGGCGCCCTCGGAGAGACCCAGCGGCTCTCTCTGTGGGGTGCCCTCGGAGACCCCGGCGCCTGTCTCTGTGGGTTGACCTTGGAGAGACCCAGCGGCTCTCTCTATGGGGTGCCCTCGGAGACCCCGGCGCCTGTCTCTGTGGGGCGCCCTCGGAGAGACCCCGGCGCCTGTCTCTGTGGGTTGACCTTGGAGAGACCCAGCGGCTCTCTCTATGGGGCGCCCTCGGAGACCCCGGCACCTGTCTTCGCAGGGCGGCTTCAGACAGAACCCGCCGCCTGTCTTCACGGGGCGGCTTCAGACAAACCCCAGCGCCTGTCTCTGTGGGGCGCCCTCGGAGAGACCCCGGCGTCTGTCTCTGTGGGGCGCCCTCAGAGACCCCGGCGCCTGTCTCTGTGGGTTGCCCTCTGAGACCCCAGCATCTGTCTCTGTGGGGCGCCCTCGGAGACCCCGGCGTCTGTCTCTGGGGTACCCTCGGAGACCCCGGCGTCTGTCTCTGTGGGGCGCCCTCAGAGACCCCGGCGCCTGTCTCTGTGGGGTGCCCTCTGAGACCCCAGCGTCTGTCTCTGTGGGGCGCCCTCGGAGACCCCGGGGCCTGTCTCTGTGGGGCGCCCTCGGAGACCCCGGCGCCTGTCTTTGTGGGGCGCCCTTGGAGACCCCGGTGCATCTTTTGCCACACAGAGGCATGGTTTGTGCGTGGACATCTACAGACATGCGTGTATCTCGTCAGGTTCCTGTGTGGGAAGGAGATTAAGAAGAGGAAGTGCATCTTTCGCCTGAGGACCCGAGTTCCTCCCAACCCCCCCTCCAAGCTGTTTCCTGAGCGTACTCAGAATGATGGGGGGCGGGGCCGCAAGAAGACGTTGAGCAGGTAATGGTCATGGTAGTTTTTTACGAGGTTTCTGCTGTAAATGTGCTGTTGTCCTAAAACCTGGCTGGATCCTCAGCAGCTCTGGTATTACTGGTTAAAATGGGAAAGTAATTAGTATGATGTGATTGTCTTCAGTGGTTCGGATCAGAGGAAGAAGAGGAAGTCCAAGTGGCTCCTGGAAGACGCCATTCCCAGTGTAAGACTCTTCTGTGGTGTTGAAATGTTTAAGCTTTTTCTTGGGAGGCTGACCAATGGTTCCTCTTGTAGAACGAGCTGTCCTGCAGCTGGACCTCCAACCACCACATGGCCAACATCTTTGACTTCACCCTGGATGAGCTGCAGAGCCTCAAGAGGTGAGACAGTCACTGATGGGTCACCAGTCGATGGATGTGTGCAGGTCTATAGGTGATGGTGTGTGTCTTCCAGCAGCTCCAGTAGAAGTGTCAGCATAGACCAGGACTCCACAGACGCCTCCACCTCTGGTTCTGCTACCACCAGCACCTCTTACCACTTCAGGTGAGCCTCTTCTGCTCTCAGCTGCTATGTGACTGGAACACCTGAGGACTGTCACCTGACCTTCTCCATGTCCTCAGGAGGAGGGTGGGCAGCAGGAAGAGGAAGTTACCCAGCAGCAGCTACAGCCACTGGGCCAGTCGCAGTGAGGCAGAGGAGGAACCTGCTGAGACCGTTGAAGCCCCTGCAGGGCACGCCCACCTTACCGCAGAACCCTCCCACTTCCTGTCAGACCCCTCCCAGATCCCCTCCGACTCCTCCCACCTGCACTCCTCCATTTCCTCGTACTTCGGAGCGGCGGGGAGGCTGACTAACGGGGAGAGGTACCAGGTGCTGGCCCGCCGCGTCACCCCCCAGGGGATGGTCCAGTACCTACTGGAGTGGGAGGGGACGACCCCCTACTAGGACCTTAACTGACACAGGTGTAAGTCAAGCTCTGATTGGTCCATGTCCACACTCAGCCAACATCAAACCAGTTCATGTTCGGTTTTCGTTTAAAGCTTTTAAACTTATGACATACTTAAAGTATATCAAAGAATAACCTGGTGTTGCCTGGCAACATAGAATCCAGGTATCTCAGAAAACTGAAGATCACTTAAAGCTTTTATGACCTCATATGCATTATATACCTTGTAAACACGAGGTCACAACATACCTGAATATGTGTAAACACAGCCAGCAGCCACTTCAGCAGCTCCTCCTGTCCAGCAGCAGCTTGGACCTCATTTCTCCTCCAGAACCATCTTCATTCATGGTGTTATAGATCCAACAAGATGTTGAAACGTTCCTCAGAGGTTCTGGTCCATGTTGTCATGACAGCATCACCAGTTACATCCATGATGAGAACCTCCCGTTCCTCCACATCCCAGAGCTGCTCTACTGGACTGAGATCTGGAGACTGGAGGCCAGTGGAGGACAGAAGACTCATTGTTCCAGAAACCAGTCTGAGATGATACTGGTGCATCATCCTGCTGGAAGTATCCATCAGAAAATGGTCCACTGTGGTCATGAAAGGATGGACATAGTCACCTGGTACTAAGAACATCTCCTCCCCACCAGTTCTGGTGAGTCTGTGCGAACTGTAGCCAGCAGTGACACCTGCTGTGGTCTTCTGCTGCTGGAGAACATCTGCCTCAAGGTTCCAGTGACACCTGCTGTGGTCTTCTGCTGCTGGAGAACATCTGCCTCAAGGTTCCAGTGACACCTGCTGTGGTCTTCTGCTGCTGGAGAACATCTGCCTCAAGGTTCCAGTGACACCTGCTGTGGTCTTCTGCTGCTGGAGAACATCTGCCTCAAGGTTTCAGTGACACCTGCTGTGGTCTTCTGCTGCTGGAGAACATCTGCTCCAAGGTTCCAGTGTTCAGAGATGCTGTTCTGCAGGCCTTGGTTGAGTTCCTGTTGTCAGTCTGTCCATCCTACTCTGACACCAACATCTGGATATCTTCTCTTTTTGGACCATCCTCTGGAATCCCTGGAGATGGTTGTGGAGAAGATCCCAGTAGATCAGCAGTTCCTGGAACACTCAGACCAACAACCAGGACACGTTCCTTCTGCTCCATCCTGATGCTGGTTGGACTCCAGCAGGTCATCATGGATCGATGTGATTGGCTGAGGAGCAGCTGGACAGGTGGAGCTGATGAAGAGGCAGCTGGGTGTAGATGTAGACATGTACAGTGATCCCTTAGTTATCTCGGTTAATGGGGACCGGCGCCCCCCCGCAATAATCAAAATCCACGAAATGGAGCCGGAGCCCCCCCGAGCCTAAATAATGTGTTTAAAATATGTTTAACCACCGCAAAAAAGTAGCGAGACACTGCAGTGACACAAGACAAAGGCTCAACTCTTTCTGTTTCCCTCACAGCCTCTGGTCTCCAAACTGTCAATCAATCAATAACTTTTTTTGTTTGTTTGTTTTTTCATAATAAAGACCTAAGTTATAGTCAGGAGGGAGGGCTTTTCACCCGCTACCTTCTCCTCCCGGTATTTAAAAGAACGACAGCAGAGGGAACAAAGGAATGTTTGTATCTATTTGTTTTTGCAAAAGGGAGTCTAATCAGTGAACCTGACGGTAGAAACTTAAATTGGTACAAAGTCTCTCTCTTACTAAAACAGTTTTACACCAACGTTCATTTATTTAAACACTACTCCACCTCCGCATGATTTCCCAGTTGTTGCAGACCCTCTGTTGGTGCGGAGCGGACCTCCGAACCCGTCTAGATCACCGTCAACGTCCCTTTCCCCGAGTCAGGTCTCAGAGGCCAGGATGCTTCTTTGACTACATGCTGGTGGCGAACAAGAGCCTGTAGTTCCTCAGTTTTATTGCAGAGAGAGACGTTGGACAGGATAACTGAAGGGAGGGGGATCCGTCTCATGTGCTCCCGTAAGCCGCTTCTCCCGCCTCGCCTCCTCGGTTTCCGTCATGGAGGTACGAAGTTGCCTCCTTCCCCGTGCTCGAAAAGTTCCTTCAGGTCAGGAAAGACTAGGTCCGCTGGTGGGCCGCTGATCACGGGATTAGAGAATTTTAACAGATAGTCTCTGGAATATTGAACGGAGCTGTCAGCAACCCCAGGTGATATGAGAACGCAGCACCGCCAATAAAAAGATCAGAGTCAGATCCACGTCACTGAATCATGACGCTCTTAATCACACAAAAGTGAGGTTGATCAGTTCAAAGTGCACAGAGAGTTTAAAAGTTTAAGCATAAAAAAACAAACTTAAAGCTGATAGACAAGACAGACATGCTTCCCACTGCTGCCGGTCGCTGCGTCGTGCATGCGCCCAGTAAATGTAGTAAATGCGTCTCGGCCAATCAGAGCTCAGATTCTAGAGTTCTGGTCCGTCTGTGTTTCTCTGTTGCTTACAGGAGGCTGTGAGTCATTGTTTAATGTTTTTCTGGCAGCTGCGGCCTCTCGTCTGCTGTGGGGTGGATTTACGCAGAATTTCAGCAATTATTTCTTGATTTTTTTTAATTATAATATATTTCTGAAAAAAAATCCGTGAAGCACTAAAACCGCGTTAGTCAAACCGTGAAGTGGCAAGGGATCACTGTAGTCCACACATACAGCAGGTGAAATCAGTGTTGAACACGTCAACAGTAAATATATCTGTAACATGACTCCTCCAGATGTTGGTATCAACCCACTCATGAAAACAAATCCAACCATGCTTGAAGTTTCAGAGAACTGCTGCTGTGTTCAGTACTTGTTCTGTGATACGGTAATAATTAATCTGGTAGGTTAATGAACATGCAGAAACAGCTGAAGAGCCGTTGGTGTCCCTGTAAACCACCTGGCCTGACCAGCTCCTGGTAGAGGCTCCTTAGTTTACAGGTGAGTGTGGATGATCAGAGCTGAGCAGACACCTGCAGAAACAGTGTTCTGATGTAAAGATGTTATGTTTCAGCCAAAGACACCTTCCCTCAGTAACAATCAGTGTTAAAGTAGATGAAGATCTTCTCTCTGGTCTGTTAAACAGCCAGAGGTCTCTGTGGCGCCCCCCGCTGTCAGACAGTGTACTGCTCCAGCGCTCTCCAATGGTTCCTCTGACCTCCAGGTCCAGTCGTGTTACCACTGAACAGAAGCACTTCCTTACCTGTGGACTTCCAGAGACACCTGAACTGACGTTCAGCAGGCCCCGCCCCTTGTTCTGTCCAGAATCTATGCAAACGTCAGATTTCACCTGTCAAACTGCTAATCAATCAGAGGTCTTTATCGCTGGTGTCCCCGTTAGCTCAGAGCTAACGCAGCCCTTTTAGTGAACGAGGAATGAGAAACTGTCACTCTGTCACTTTAAATCTGCAGCCATGGTAACCATGCTCTCCTCCCATTGGCCTACTGGACGGTTGTTTTGTCATGTGACTATGTTTGTGTTTGTTCTGACCAATGAGCTGTCAGCGTTCTCTGGAATAAAGAAGTCTGATCTTTAACTTGCTGGTGTGTTGGTGTGTTAACGAGGATCTGTGTGTTTGTGAGGACGCTGAACTTTCTGTCAGGAGCTCAGCAGGCTGCTGGTCCAGTTCCAGACGTGTAACCTCCTCAGACAGACGGGTAACCTCCTCAGACAGATGTGTAACCTCCTCAGACGGGTAACCTCATCAGACAGACGGGTAACCTCCTCAGACAGATGTGTAACCTCCTCAGACAGACGTGTAACCTCCTCAGACAGACGTGTAACCTCCTCAGACAGACGGGTAACCTCCTCAGACAGACGTGTAACCTCCTCAGACAGACGTGTAACCTCCTCAGACAGACGTGTAACCTCCTCAGACAGACGTGTAACCTCCTCAGACAGACGTGTAACCTCCTCAGACAAGACCGGTAACCTCCTCAGACAGACGGGTAACCTCCTCAGACAGACGGGTAACCTCCTCAGACAGACGGGTAACCTCCTCAGACAGACGGGTAACCTCCTCAGACAGACGTGTAACCTCATCAGACAGACGTGTAACCTCCTCAGACAGACGTGTAACCTCCTCAGACAAGACCGGTAACCTCCTCAGACAGACGTGTAACCTCATCAGACAGACGTGTAACCTCCTCAGACAGACGTGTAACCTCCTCAGACAGACGTGTAACCTCCTCAGACAGACGTGTAACCTCCTCAGACAAGACCGGTAACCTCCTCAGACAGACGTGTAACCTCCTCAGACAAGACCGGTAACCTCCTCAGACAGACGGGTAACCTCCTCAGACAGACGGGTAACCTCCTCAGACAGACGGGTAACCTCCTCAGACAGACGGGTAACCTCCTCAGACAGAAGTGTAACCTCTTCAGACAGAAGTGTAACCTCTTCAGACAGAAGTGTAACCTCTTCAGACAGAAGTGTAATCTCCTCAGACGGGTAACCTCAGACAGACGGGTAACCTCCTCAGACAGAAGTGTAACCTCCTCAGACAGACGGGTAACCTCCTCAGACAGAAGTGTAACCTCCTCAGACAGACGGGTAACCTCCTCAGACAGACGGGTAACCTCCTCAGACAAGACCGGTAACCTCCTCAGACAAAACCGGTAACCTCCTCAGACAGAAGTGTAACCTCCTCAGACAGATGTGTAACCTCCTCAGACAAGACCGGTAACCTCCTCAGAGGTTAATCCTGGATATGTTCTTTAAATGTAATAAGCTGACTTCACAACTGCCTTGATGTGACTACTGAAGTTCAGGTCTGAGTGCATAACAACGCCCAGATTTCTGGCTTTGTTTTTGGTTTCTAACTTCGCTCTTTGAAGCTGAGTGGTGACTTTTAATCTTTCTTCCTTGGCTCCAAAAACTATTATTTCAGTTTTGTCTTCATTTAAAAACTCCATTGTAAGCATACCTTTAACTGTGTCTAGTCATTTAAATTAAGAATGTACCATATTACTCTTTGTTAGGGACCAAGCAGTCAGCAAGGAGGAAAACAGGAGTTTTGATTTTAAAAAATGGATTTATTTACTCCAAAAAATATATGCAAAACCAAGAACTTATTATCTAAGTTTATAAAAGAGGTCAACAAAATAGAATTACACTGAAACTACTAACAACTTAACAAGACACCAACTAAACAAAACTGACCCACCTATAATGACACAGAAGGGAACATATATAGTGGCTTGGCCAAACCAGATAACACACAAGGGGAAAACAAAATGAACAACAAGTACAACTAATACAAAAGGAATCTAACTAAGCCCCAAATCCCCCCCTCTAACATAACAGCACATAGTATGGCTTAATGGGCATGCCACAGGATTTAGCAGTCTTCCACCCTTGGCCACACCTTTTGCCTCACCAGGAAAGGTAACTCCTCCACCAGCAGGGTAACTCAAAACAAGGAAATAAAGATTAATATAACAGAAAAAAAAAATGAACTCTAACCTTACAGTGAAGAAACATGTGCACTCTATTTAAACAGTGTAAGGTTACAAACAAACAAATTATATATCAAATAAATTAAACGTTAATGTTTTAACTGAATTGTTTGGGGTGTGGCTGACTGCAAATAAAATGAAACTGTGTGCTTAAAGTAATGAGGGCCTAGTGTGTAGGATATTACCCTTCAACTGGCCTGTGTGGCTGTGGCCATCACACACTCCCCCCCTTCAGGACTCTTGCAGGAACTGCGAGAGAGGTAGTCCGCTGTGAGATTGTCCTTGCCTGGGATGTGCTGAATACTGGTTTTCATTTACGGACACATGAATTTGCTCAGTTAAATTTGGATGCAGAAATGCAACATGTTATAATCCCTATCTTTTTCTTTTTTGTCTTTAGATGGGATGAAGGTACCTCAGATGGCCAAGAGCTGTACAAACCTATCTGTAAAAAAAAAAAAAAAAAAAAAAAGGGTTTAAAAATTGGAGATATTTCAAAGACATTGCTGCCAGGTCATGTTATAATAATAATGGTAAAAATAATAATAATGATAATAGCAATAATAATAATAGTCTGCCTTACTGGACTCCCCCCCCCCCCCCCAAGTTGGTACATTCCAGCCTCAGGATGCCTGCACCAGGATTATTCCCTCCACACACCGCTACAGTTGGTATGGTCCAACTCAGGTGAATCTGCGGAAGTTTGTACAGAGTGAAAGAGGGACAGAGAGACTGAAAACCTGTTGCACAGTTTAGTAATAGCAATGATCCTGAACTGTGAGTATGTTTACTGCTGTACTAGCATAATGTTCCTGTTATTTTAGTTAAGTCTGCTAGTTTGAATGTTTACAGACTAATTAATGCATAGTGTGTGATGCTAGCTTCAGATTCATGTTTCATGCTATCCGTTAGCCAATTTCCCTCCTTAAGTGCCTTGTATGTGCCTATAGCCTCTAATAGTGTGCAATGTAGCCATGTACATTCTAAATGTGGCAAGGTACACTACGGAGGGCCCGGGCGGGATTTGATCCCAAGACTCCCGGGTGAAAGTCACGTGTGCTTGCCAGTCAGTCAGCCAAAGGGATATCCCATTGGCTAAGTAGCCAGGACACGTGATCAATCGGAGGTATAGTGACAGGACCCCCACACTGTCACATAAATATTGACTATATATGAATAGCCTGCTCTGGTTGAGAGCTATTTTTGTTAATTACATATAAATATTTGGGTTTAGTGTCAAATTTTCATAGTTTAAGCATAACAGTCAGCTCAGTTATTTTATTACTTTATTAATGACACATGTATCTTTGTTTGTTCACTTTGTTTAAAGAAACCACACACACAAGCGCACATACACACACACGATAAGAGTGTGCAATATTTACCAGCATGCACAGTTGTGCACCCTGTGAAGAACCTCAATAAACCGTCTAACTGGGATTCTGGCTCAGTCATGATTTGACCAGTCACAACAGTGGTGGGAGGTGATTTCTGGAACCTGAGTTTGAAAGATGCCAAAGTCAGCCGTTCTTTCTTTTACTAGTTATTATTATTATTATTATTATGCCTTTCGCCCGAAGAGAGCTGGGATAGGCTCCAGCAAACCCCTGTGACCCAGTTTAGGATTAAACCAGCAAAGATGATGGATGGATGGATGGATGGTTTAAATATGTTGATCGTTAATATTGTGTTGTTTGGACATAAGTGGTTGCTGGTGAGTATTTTGTAAAAGCATGGAGCCACGCTGTAATTAGGTGTTTTAACGGGCCAAAAAGGGTGAAAATAAAAAGCAGAAAAAGCAAGGTTTGTTGGTGGTTAGTGGTGCATGGTGGCGGTGTGTGCGTGGATGGTTGGGGTAATATTTTAGAGTTTTTAAAAGAATGGGCCACGCCGGCAGATGGGTATGGGCCGGGGAGATGGAGCACTAAAATCCCTTGGCAAGCCAAGGGAGATCACGGGCCACCGCGCAATGCTCGGCCCGCGATCCCCCTTGGCTGGCAAGGGAGAGGGCAAGCCTCTGCGTGGTGCGGATCTGGCGTGTCCAATGGGACCGTCTGCTGCCCATAGCAGCGGTCCCGGCGCCATCCAGCCACCAGGCTCCCCGTGGTTCCCCGAGGGGACCCACTAAGGTTTGACAGTGTGTGACCTCTTTATATACTTCTTTTGTCACGTGCCATTCAATGACGTCATATTGAAAAGTCACTTGAGGGAACTCCCATGGAAATTCCCTTCAGGGTTGCCCTGACAACACTGTACGTGTTGACGCTACTTTGCGCCGAGCCCGCATGCACGCTGGTCTACCAGTGCAACGTCGTGCGCAGAGTTGACACAGAAAACAAGTCATAGCATGTCAAATGAGTTATTTTCTTCCTATTGGCTTTCTTAGCTCGTATTATGTGTTTTTATTGTCATGCATTTTTTTTCCTCTTTTGTTAATTTCCTCTTTTGTCCACAGAAGCATTTGTTCCTCATGCACGAAGTTAAAGCCTTAAGCTATGTTGTGTATTCAGGTTTGATTAAAAAAAAATAGTAGCCACATGGGTGTGAGGATGAACCAAAAATGTATAGGTTTCAATGTCAGGCTGGGACTTTTTGAATATAATTTCCCAGAGAATGATCATCTTTTCTCAAGTGACAGTCACCAGTGTCCATGATGACTCTAGAAATATTATTATTATTATTATGATTAATAACAATAATAATAATAATTATTATTATCACATTATTATTATAATGTGATAATGATGATGATTATAAAATGTTGTTGAGAATGAGAGTTTCTACTTTTATGAACATCCAGGGACCAATGATGGACTGTGAGCACCTCCAGTTTTTGCAGCAGTGCTAGTAGTATTGTTACTATTAGTATTAATAATTATAATAACAATAATATTTCTAGAGTCATCATAGACACTGGTGACTGTCACTTGAGATAGTCCCCAGTCCCCAAGAAGCCGATGCCATCTGACCCAGCAGACTACAGACCAGTCGCTCTCCCCATGTGATCCCATGTGATCAAGGTCCTGTAGAGTCTGGTCTTGGTCCAGCTGCGGCCACAGGTGAGGATGTACCAGCCACATTTAGGAGTCGATGATGTCGTCATCTACCTGCTGCAACGAGCTCATTTGCATCTGGATGGTGGAGGAGACACTGTGAGGATCACATTCTTTGATTTCTCCAGTGCTTTTAACACCATCCAGCCTCTGCTACTGGGGGAGACGCTGCAGGTGATGGGGGAGGAGCTGCAGGTGATGGGGGAGGAGCTGCAGGTGATGGGGGTCAGCGGCTCTGTGGTCTGCTGGATTACTGACTACTTGACTGGCAGACCACAGTTTGTCCGTCTGGGCAAAGTTGTGTCTGATGTGGTGCTCAGTGATACAGGAGCTCCACAGGGGACTGTGCTCTCTCCCTTCCTCTTCACCTCATACACCACTGATGTTCAGTACAACTCTGAGTACAGGACACTGGTGGACAACTTTGTAGAGTGGACGGAGCAGTATCACCTGAGGCTGAACGTCAACAAGACCAGAGAGATGGTGATGGACTTCAGGAGGAAGAAGAAGCCTTCACAGCCTCTACAGATAAGAGGGGAGGTGGTGGAGGAGGTGGAGGACTACAAATACCTGGGAGTGGTGATCGGCAACAGTCTGGACTGGAAATCTAACATGGATGCTGTGTACAAGAAGGTGATGAGCAGACTTCCTGAGGAAGCTGGGATGTGCAGATGTTAGAGATCTTCTACCAGTCTTTTCTTTGCTGCTGTATGTTGGAGCAGCAGCATCAGAGCCAGAGACACCAGCAGACTGGACAGAATCATCTAGAAGGCTGGCTCTGTAGTGGCTCTCAGGCTGGAGTCTTTTGAGACCGTGGTGGAGAGGAGGACACTCAACAAACTGCTTTCCATCATGGTCAATGAGCAGCATCCTCTCCACCTCACGCTGGACAGACAGCAGAGCATCTTCTCTAACAGACTGTTACAGCTCCGCTGTCGAAGGGACAGATGCAGGAAATCTTTCCTGCCACATCATTGACCTGGACAATAAGACTGATGTTTTTCTGTGGTTCATAACACATATTGCACCTTAATTCAATGCACCTTCAGTTCACTGCACCTGCAGCTCATTGCACTACTTGTACGTACACTTATTTTTATTGCTCTTGTGTGTTTTTATATGTGTCTTATAATTATTGTGTAAATAGGAATAACTTCTGTTTTTTATATTGCCATTTTAATGCTGCTGCTACACTGCAATTTCCCAGTTTGGGATCAATAAAGTACATCTATCTATCTATCTATGTAGTAAGCGCACTATTGCCATGAGCAGCCTGAGGCAAGAAGATGGGATGAGTGAAAGATGGAAGTAAGTGTAAATATGCAGACCGGTCCATGTAACAGAAAACCATTTCATGCGTTTTTTTCCCCCCTAAAGTTCCTTGTGAGTGCAGCCTGCACTCTTTACCGCTGTATGGGTGGTCAGAAACACCTGCAACGACCCCTTCCAACATTTGGACTTCCAGTGCTTCCTTCTGAGCTCTCTAACAACCCAATCACCTGGCTGGATCCTGCCAGGTCATGTTATAATAATAATAATGATGGTAATAATAAGAATAATAATGATAATAATAATTATTATTATTCCTTTCGCCCTAAGAGAGCTGGGATAGGCTCCAGCAGATCCCCGTGACCCTGCAGAGGATTAAACGGACATAGATGATGGATGGATGGATTATTATTATGATTATGATTATTACTTTTTAAAAAATCAACTCCTAATTTCCAACAAAATTTCTTTGTGGCTGAGGAACAGTTTCTTATGTGGAAAGGAGGAAATTGATAAAAGGCATGATGATTTGATGTTTGTTGATAATTTGACGTTTGGGCTCTTGAGAAACAGAGGACACTGTGAGCAGGTTGTTGCAGGTTGATTGTCCATTTGACCTGTCACCTTCAGCACCAGGGACAGCGCCGTGGAGAACGCTGCAGCAGGGCTCATTAGGGCCTGATGTGCAGCACCTGAGTGACGCCACTGAGACAAAGCCACTCTCGCCAAGACAGAAACCTTGGGCCAACTCCCCTTTCCCCTGATTTTAGAATTGTTAACTTGTAGGAAATAAAAAATTTTTTTTTTACTTGAAAAAGTAAAAAACTCCTCCTGATATCCGCACCTCACATTTTTTGATGCCAAAACCTGGGAGAAGAAACAAAAGGGGAATGAAGGATAGCTGAAGATGCGGATAAAAGAAAAAATCAACAATGTCGAACTTGCAAAGACAAAAGAAAGTAAGAGGTGTAGTACGGGCCGCTACGACACGACTCTTGGACAAGATCGATCGGGAGGTTGGCACAGAAGATCCCAACACAGATGTGATGGAGGAATATTTGGAACAACTGATGGTGAGAGAGGCGGCTTTACTGGATAATGACCGTGAAATTGAAGTGGAAACAGCAGTGGATGATTTGGAAGAAGAGGTTACCTCAGCCTTTGAATATATGGATAGAATCACGTCAAGAGAGACCAGGATAAATCGCATCCTAAGGAGAAATGCAGAGGATAATGAGAGCGCAGTTTCAGCAACTTCCCAACACTCAAACAATGAGGAGAGAAAACCCTTATGGCAACTTGCTTTGCCCAGTCCTCATAAAAATGATACCAGAAGAAATGGCCTTGCAGTTCACGGTAGTGAACGAGAAGAGGATGATGCAAATAATAACGTTTAGTGTTAAAGGCCAGCCAATCTCACCCAGAGTGTGCAACAACCGACAGAGAAACAATTGGAAAAGTCTTATGTAGAGAAAAGAATACCGGAAAAAAGCAGCCTCTACAGCCTGGTTTTATGCTGCCAGTGTCAGAGATGAGCCGAAGTGTATATTCTGTGGAGAAAATAACCATAGATCTAAGAACTGTACAGAATTGACTCTTGAACTGAGGAGAGAAAAATTAAGAAAAGAAGGCAAGTGTTTTGTGTGTTTGGGTAGCAGACACGTAGCGCGCAACTGTAAGACGCAGGGAATTACCTGTGAAGAATGTGGACGAAGACACTACAAAGTAGTCTGCCCGCAATTAGCCAGTCAACAAGAAAAACACACAGAAGAGAGACAGGAAAACACACGGCAGGCTTCCCGAGATTCCCCTACAGATACAGTGATAGCGAGCGCAGCTCCCAGTAATTCTATGAGCAGTACAGTTTTACTCCAGACAGCTACCGTTTGGGTAGACGCACCCACTCAAAGTCAAGTGGCTGGATGCCTTTTAGATGGAGGTTGCTCATGCAGCTTTATTCCAGAAGACATATCCAGAGCACTTAATCTGCCAGTAATAGGTAAAGAAAGCCTGAATGTTTTTGTATTTGGCTCTAAAACACCCCAAAGAGTGACCTGCAAGAAAGTGAAGGTGCTTTTAAGGAACATCAGAAATAATCAGAATATTGAAGTTCAGCTGCTGGAGACGCCCAAGGTGAGCTCTTCAATCATCAAAATGGCAAGTGAAACAATAAGAAATGGTTTGGAGTCGAAAGGAAAGCCTGTGGCGGATGTTCCCGTGAGAGGAATGGAGTCAGAAGAACTGGGAGTCCTGACTGGAGGAGACCAGTACTGGAGGATTGTCACTGGCAAAATTGAAAAGCTGGAAGATGGACTTGTTGTGCTGGAAAGTGTGTTTGGATGGCTGGTGCAAGGAGAGGTCACCACATTGAATATTGTCACCGAAGCTGTTGATGCTGAATCGCTGCATGTCCATGTTGAGCAACATCAAGCACTCTGCAACCAGTTGCGCAGCTTTTGGGAACTGGAATCACTGGGAATATGTAAGGAAGAATCACATCCCGAGACAGATGAAACAGTTATGAAAACATTTGATGAAACTGTGAAGTTTGTTGATGGCAGGTATGAAGTCCGACTGCCCTGGAAAAATGAACATGTAACTATGTCTTCAAACTATGTTACAGCAAAAAACAGATTTGATAATCTAATGAGAAGGCTTAAAAATAATCCAACTCTTTTTGATAGAAATGATGCAGTTATTCAAAACTATTTAAAAGAAGATATAGTGGAAATGGTAAATGATAATGTGACAAACAGCCCAGTGTATTATTTACCACATCATCCAGTCATAAAAGAAGAAAGAGCCACGACGAAACTGAGAGTTGTATTCGATGCTTCCTCTCATGAAAAAACTAGCTGTTCTCTAAAACGAGTGTCTGCTTATAGGTCCAAATTTAAATCCTGACCTTTTAAACATTCTGATTAAATTCAGACGGTATCCAGTAGCTGTAATGGCAGATATTAAGTCAGCCTCTCTGCAAATCTCTCTCGACGAAAGTGACAGAGATGCACTGAGATTTCTCTGGACAGATGACAAGCCGCTGTTGCAAAGGTAAAAACACTCAGGTTGACAAGAGTCCCATTTGGAGTGTCATCGAGTACCTTTCTGTTAGCAGCTACTGTACGACACCATCTAAAACAGTATGAAGAAGAAAGTCCCCAAGTTGTACGGACAATAAGAGAATGCCTTTTGTGGATGATTTCATAAGTGGAGCCGACAGCTGTGGCGCAGCTGAAGAGCTGTGCGTAAAGGCCGGAGAAATAATGGCGAGTGCGGGAATGGATCTTTGTAAGTGGAAAACAAACAGTCCTGAACTACAACAAAAATGGTCACAAGAACGACAGGAACAAGGGAAGGATTCCACTCCATTAAAGGTGCTGGGCCTCGTCTGGAAAAGTGAAACGGATGAATTCATCTTTGAAATGGCAGAGGTGATAAATTATGTCAAGGACAAAAAAAAACTCACAAAAAGAGCAGTACTCCAAACAGCATCAAGAATATTCCATCCCATTGGCTTCTTGTCTCTATTTATTATCAGAGCAAAAATCATGTTTCAAAAAATGTGGGAAAGAGGCTTGGATTGGGATGAAGAGCTGCCGAGGGATTTGGCCGCATGTTGGAGGGAATGGTGCGAGGAACTGCAAGATGTGAGTAAAGTGTCAATAAATAGACATTATGGTAAACAGTCAAATCAGAACAGAAACTCACAAGAAATCCAAGAAATTCATGTGTTTTGTGATGCTACTGAACGAGCCTTATGTGCCGCTGCGTATTTACGCATGACAAAGTCAGATGGAACAGGTACTGTGAGTTTAATCTCTGCCAAAACTAAGGTGGCTCCACTGAACCAGTAACTCTGCCTCCACTGGAATTACTGGGAGCCCTCATCGGCTCCAGACTTGGTCATTATTTGAGCAAGATCTTAAGTCTGAACAATGTTAAATGTAATTTTTGAAATGACTAGATGATCACCATTCATTGGATTAAAAGCACAGCAAAACAATGGAAGCCGTTTGTGGAAATCCAGAGTGTTACGCTGCCGGAGAACATCCTGCTGATCATGGAACTGGTGGACTCAACTCAGAGGCACTTGCAGTTGATAAACTGTGGTGGAATGGACCGAGTTGGTTGCACTCAGCCGATCTAACATCTGCGGAGGAAATAAACACGCCTCTACCGGCGGGTGAGTGTATCGCTCAAAATCAGGTAATAGAAGATTCAGAGGATGTTTGTTCGGTAACTGAGCCCATTCTGAAACTGAAACATTACAGCAGTTTAAATAAGTTGCTTAGAGTGACTGCGTGGGTAATGACATTTGTGCACAATTTGCGCAATACAGAAAAACAGCAAGAAGAGCTCTGTGCTCAGGAGATTGAAGCAGCAGAAAAATATTGGATCAGGCTGACACAAATGAAATCCTTCTCCAAGGAAATGAGACAATTAGAAACAAAGCAGGAATTGGACAGATCATCAAAGGTTCTCACCTTGAAACCCTTTTTGGACGATGAAAATTTAATGCGAGTTGGAGGCTGACTGCAAACAAACTGTGCTTACGGCCAAAAACAACTGATTGCAGTATTGGTACATACTGCAATCAGTTGTTTGCAGTATGTACCAGTATTGGTACATACTGACTGCTGTATGCATATTTCATACAGCAATCAGTATGTACTAGTAGTACAGGATGCAGTTTTGAAAACAACCTGGACATGACAGTCGAGCGTGATGAAGACAAACCTGCTCCTCTTCTCACTCTCCTTAATGTGCTGCAGAGTCTTTACGGTATCTTCAGGGATGCTCTCCATTTCTTGAAGGAGGAAAAACATTTGGTGCTCAATAGCTGCCAGCTGCTCCAAGGTGTTGAGATTGGTCAGCCGTTTGCCCGTACAGCAGCAGTGCACCTCTGCCACCTTCCTGGCCAGAGCGTTCAGCATGTCGTCCTGGAAATGGTTGGAAGAAGAGAAAGTCAGCCTCCCCTCTGTTGTTGTCACCCCCTTGGACGAACTGGAACTAAGCTGAAAAATGGTGGAAAAAAAGAAAAACAAACAGAAACTGTCTCTCTTACCTGGTCCTTTGTTTTTAATGCGTCGTGAAGCTGAACCTTCTTTTTCAGATTCTCTTCTCTTTCAATTCTATCCTGCGTGTCCCTCACCTGCAGCGCCAGCTTCTCCTCATCCTCTTCCCTTCACACAGACGTAAGTTAGCGGTGTCTTTCATGCCCATTTACTGCCTTTGATGAGTGTAATGTTGCATGTGTCGCTACATGCTTTCATTCACGTTCTGCAGCACTGCAGAGTCTCACATTTTCTCCCTGGTGATCTCAACGGTCTCAGCCAGTGTCTTATCCGTCACCGCGGAGTTCTGATTCAGAGACAGGATCTGGTCTCTCAGCTCCGTCAGCAGAGCCTCTACCTGCGTCGGGTCGCTGAAGTATAGCTTCAACTCGTCCTGCACAAAGAGATTTTATGATCGGTGACTTTACGAAGAGAAGAGCTGCTGCTTTAGTTTGAAACTCAAGAAGCCTGACCTCTTTGCCTGCGCCGCCACCGACCAGACTGGAATTCGTGCTCCTGAAATGCAGAGAAGATCCAGTTTAGGGGATAACTGGGATCACGTAAAGCCATCTCAGTCGGCACACGTGTTCAAAATGAGAGCAAACGTACCAAGAAATGAAAAAAATTAGCTGAAAATAAAGTTGAAGCTTTTTCCTTTTCTTCAGTAAGGGCTAATGAAAGAAATATTTAGATTCAGGGGTTGTTCTTAAACTCTAGAACTAATCACATTGATGCTTTTGTATTGATGAAGCCCATCTCTTTCTAAACTGACAGAGCATGCTCGCCAGTTGCTGCAAACTGTCATCAGTTGTATGTTCTTAAACTTTTCTTCCATGTGACTTCATGGTGGTCTCTAATTGGTTACTCAGAGATTCTCCTCCGGGCGCAAAGAGCTGAATTATCGTGTTTTCTGTCATTCTTCATCCAATCTGATTGATTCAGGATGATAGCTGTCAATCAAAGTCACTCCCCTGACAGTGTAGACGCGCGACCGTATCTGTCACTCGCATTCTCAATATCAGCGTGACGTCACCATGAGATCGGCCTAGGTTACAGCGCGAAGGGGCAAACAACATTGGATCCAGCTCGCTCAAGCTTATATTCGCTCGCAGTTCCTTTAGCTATTTTGCGTCTTTATTGTTTTTTTAACTTTCTTTGGCGATAGTCACGGGTGCCTGTGGTGGCGATCATGGCTTACCTATATCAGAATGAGTTGAAGCCAGAGGCTTTAGCGAGGTATAAAGCCAAATTGGATTCGCTAATACGGATACAAACGGAGTCACAATGACAAGACAGGAGACAATGGCAGCAGAAAAACTAAATTCAGTCGTTTCGTTACAAAATAATAATTTCACGAGGCGTTCGCCGGAGGAAAAGAAGCTGATTAAGGAGCTTGGACCGGACCAACCAGACCTAAAAAATCCAGCAGCAGGCAAGTGACGGAGTTACACCCGGGGCTTCTCCCGCCTGTGCTAGCCCAACACAGTTGGCTAGCTGGATGTGAAGTTAGCGATGCTCTTTATTGCTTTCCCTGCTTGCTTTTTCAAAGTGTTGGCACCACCGCGGCCGGCCCATAGGGGGTGCTGGGGCGCCACCCTCCCTGATAAGAGGGGGAAAAAATGTAGAATATATTTTTTACAAATTCTGATATAAATGTCGGTTTTACCCACTGGTGTGTGCCTACATGCAATATGAATTATAAACTACATTTCCCACCTATTAACATTCATTCACCAGTGAATTTCCACAGACAGACTTGCATCGTTTCTGTCATGGGGCGCTGATCAGAGCGCCCCAGCAGTACAGCAAAATAGCCAATCGTGTACAGTTGCCAGGGCAAATGATAAATATATGGCCAATCAGTGTTGCAGAAATATATCATCTTGGGGCGCTGAAAATTTCGCCCTTGGAGCAGACAATACCGCGAGATTCTTGAGCGCGAAAGGCTTGTGCGCGCTCTAGTACGGCGCGAGTGCGGTCAGTCAGCGAGATGATGGCGAATGTGATGAGCGAGGTGCAACTTCCACCGAATTCGGTGAGATCTTTATTTATCTACCCGTTTGCGAGGAGGACAATGGAGGAGAAAATCTGGGTTAAGGAGCTGGGACCGACAAGCCCGACCTTATAATGAGCCAGCAGACCAAAGAGAAAAATAAAGCGTACAACCAGAGTTTTTGCAAGAGTTGGTTCATGCGCAAGTCGTGGCTGACAGGCTGTGGAATAGCCAATGCACCTTTATGTTTTTCCTGCATTCTTTTTAAAAATGACAGGTGTGACTTAACGTGGACACCGACTTGAAGCACCTCTCTGAACGCATCAAGAAGCATGAACGATCAAGAGTTCATATGGAAAACTGCATCAAGTTAGCTGTGCTGGGAAAGATTAGCATAGCAGCGCAGCTGGATCAGACCCCGCGGCATTGGGGGGCCGTGCCCGCCCACAGAGTCAGCTGTGCCCGCCCTTGACTGGAAACTGTTTATTTTATTTGGGTTTTTGTTTTTTAACTCACAGTGGCCACCTTTCTCTTATTCCTATCTCGTTTTGTTGATCTTGCAATTCAACCAATCCAACGAAGTTCGTTGGATTGGTTGAATTGCAAGATCAACAATTGTTCGTTGAATGAACGAATGAAGTCAACTTTCTAGCCAATTACAGACAGAGGGGGGTGGGTCGCTGACCCATTTATTCATGGACACCTTCGTAAGTTAGTATCGCCGCTATGGATATACGGAATTATTTCAAAAAAACAAGAAATGACAACGTGAACGGGAGCGAGCAGGAGGGAGCACCATTGGCATTTTCTATTGGAAACATAAGAACTGAAGTCAACAGCAATACTGAAGTAAACATTCATGCTAGGAGGGTTAGCTGCAGCAGCTTGGGAGAACAAGGAGCAGCACAAAGCAGTGTAACTCATCTGCATGGAAGAAGCGTGAGTGATGACATTAACAACAACAACACCACACAGGTTCAAGGTAACATTTCAACTACGAGGAACAGCAGCAGTCCTTTGCCGCCGCCTAGTGACCTTGGCACAGAAAAGCCGCAAAGACCACTCATGCAGAGCTTTCCTGGGCGTCTTTTCTCAGGGAAAAAAAAGGTCATTCTGCAGCTCCTGGTATGGATGCTTCCCCTGGCTGGAGTATTCAGTTCAAGCAGATGCTGCATACTGCTACCCTTGCAGAATGTTTCAGGGACCAGGAGCCAGACACAGTGATGCAACCCTCAGTGAAACTGGTTTCCATGACTGGAAGTATGCAGTGGAAACTGGAAAGGGACTTAACAAGCACGTTGCATCCAAAGAACACCTGACTTGTGAGGCCATGTGGAGGGACAAGGAAAGACGAATTCACACAAGCAAGGAAATCTCAACATTAATTAACACCGATCAACTGCAGCGCAACAGATATTATCTGTCTGCAATTGTTGATGTTGTGGAGTTTCTTGCTGTGAACCAGCTGCCCTTCAGAGGTAACCACGACGCATACAGTGAAATGAATGAGGATGGTTGTGGACTATTTTTGTCTCTATTTGAGTTTGCATTAAGGAAAGATGCTGATTTAGCAAAGATAGCAAAAACTATTCCTCGCAATGCAACATACACAAGTCATGACATTCAGAATAACTTAATAGATGTGATGAGTGCTTTAGTAAGAGAGCACATAGTGAAAGAAGTTGGTGAATCATTCTACACGTTAAAAGCAGATGGAACCAGAGACCCAACGGGGAGAGAGAATATATCCATAGTTCTCCGCTTTCTGAATGAACAGTGCGAACCAACTGAGCGCCTCCTAACAATAGCCACTGCTGACCACGGAGATGCCGCTACATTGACTGACACCATCATAGGAGAACTGACCACAGCTGGCCTGAGCCCTGAGAACATCCTCAGTCAAGTGTATGATGGTGCCTCGCTCATGTCGGGCAAACATGGAGGGGTACAGAAACTGCTGCAGCAAAAACTGGACAGAGAGATACCATATATCCACTGTTATAATCATCAGCTGCATTTGGTGGTCACCCATGCCCTGGCAGGTGAAAAGGCCGTGATGGACTTCTTCAGTGTGTGTAACATGCTGTACAAGTTCTGCAGAAAACCAACTGTTGCCATTCTCTACAAAGGAGAGACCCTCAAGCGCCTATTGGACCAACGTTGGAGTGGACATTTTGCTACAGGTATGTTAATTTGGACTGATTAAGCTGATAATGATGATGCTGTATTGTGTGAATGCTTCCCCCACCTGAAGATTTTAAGATTTCCTTTCTTTATTCTACAGTCTCTGTCATTCTGAAATCATTTGATGACCTATCCACGCTGCTCCAAGAGATCACCAGGAACCAGGCATTTGGAGCAGATCTGCGCATTGAAGCAACAGGACTGTGGCAGAGCACGTCTGAGCCCAGCTTCAAGTTCATTGCTGAGATGGTGCATAAGATCCTTGACCCCCCAAACAGGATGTTGCAGTCCAAAGACATGGATCTGCTTACAGGTGAAAGATTATATTTATTTTTAATGTAGACCGTGCAAAAAGTATACCTACTTCTGAACAAAATTACATTGTATTTAAAACAACAACAATAATAATAATAATAATAATAAACTTTGTATAGAACCTTTCATACAAGAAATGCAGCTCAAATGACAAACAAACAAAGAGTTAGATACACCCATTGCTTCACAATGAATATAAAAACATGTTAAAAAAGAGATAATGAAATTAACAAAATGGAGTAAAAATAGAACACAAAGCTTTAGCTCTATTTCTGGTTCAGCAGAGGCAGTTTGAGATTTACAATAAACTCATTAACTCATTTTTAAAGCATTTGCAATAAACTCCATTTTAAAGGTCTCTTAAAATTCAATCAACTTTAAATAATCTTTCAAAATCAGTTTATTTCTTACCTTTGTAGAATTGATTACTTACAGTATCTATTAAAAATGAAACACTTTAAATTGTCGTTGGCATCCCCACAAGAACAATTGTTTTGATCTGTATGTTACCCATATTTTAGAACTTATCGCTGGATTTGTTTGTTTTGTTTCATTTCCCTGTGTCTTTTCATGCAATGCTGCATTTAAATGTTGCTGTATTCTGTACAGTTACAATAAGGGGTTTTGTATTTTCTTCTAGGTTTGGAGCTCATCAGCAGTGCATGCAACTGTCTGGAGAATATCCGCACTGAGACACAATTCCAAGAAATCCTAGTGCACTGTGGCAGTGTCACTCCAAAACCATCAAAGAGAAGACGCGCACAAAACTCTGCCTTTGCTGACTATGTTGTTGAGGAAATCAGCGCACATGTAGATGGTAATGATGAAGCAGAACTACGCAGGATTTATTATAGTTGCATTGACTCAGTATGTGGGGAAATGAAAAATCGCTTCAGGAAACACAATTGTGACCTGATGGAGACACTCAATGCCCTGGATCCTGTACAAGCCACATTCTTGGATGTCAGCAAGGTAAAGCCTTTACTTGACCTCACCAAGACACCTGCTGTGGACTCTGAATTTGAGGTGGCCCACAACTTTCTCAGGGCACAGATGACAGAGTCTTCTCCACCAGATGAGGAGAAATGGACAATGAAACAGGTGATTAAGGCTAGATAAAAGTTCAGTATTGTTTTTATTGTATTCAGAAATCTCAAAAAGCTACAAGGCTCCTTGGGACTTTTAAAACAAACTGATATTTTTCAGCTTCAAGCCTTACATGATTTGGTTCAATGAGATGAGAATTTATTTGATTGTTCAACATGATGCTGCATTTAATTTATATTGTTATCAGGGGAATCATTATGGTTGTAATGATATTGATTTCAACCTTATTTCTCAATCCTTAGATTTTGAAACAGTTCCAGATTTCCCTGAACTCAGAGAGAAGTTCATGGTCACTTTCAGGCAAAGCACCAAACTGTTTCTTACACAAGTCTTTCTCTGCAGCCCAGGTTAGATCTTCTGTGTCGTCTCCATCAAAGTGCGTGCCGTTATGGAAGGAGATTTTCCCAGCTTATATCTTCAATGACTCCACGTCCAACAAACTCCACCTTCGTTTCGCAAAGTTTCTACGGTGGAGGTTACGATCAGCAAACGACTCTTCCATGATGAACAAGCACCGAGCATCTCAATAAGAAAGAGGATCGTTAGGCCTTGACGAGTGCTCAGTCAGCTTTCTACTT